>VZTD01005508.1:665160-828781 GCA_013397725.1 Rhagologus leucostigma | reverse complement strand
AAAAAAATTACTTGAGCCCAGTGCAACAACGGAAACCTTACAGTTTACTTTTAAAAACTCAGAGCTTCCTTGTGAGCGGGCAGAACAGCCCGGCCTGTGTGTGCGGGGCAGGACTGCGGGCTCTGCTGTGTGCACAAGGGCGGTGTGTGAGCTCTGCCTCCCTCCCCTCCCTCTCAATGGGCTCACAGTATAAATCTAAAGAAGCTTTTTGTTGGCCTGATGAATAGGCAGGGGGTTTTGTCGCGCTACCCGCGCAGCCTTTTTTGAGATGCTTCACACCGAGGTTTTTTTTTTTCCTTCGTGCGCTTTTCATTGGGCTTTCCTTTTCTAAGAAAAATTTCCACGTCTCCCTTGCACGACATTCCCCCTCCCCAGTGATTGCTCTGTACAGACCAGAGAGCAGAAGGGTGGGGGAAGGATGAGAAATGCCAGAATCACTCCACTTGGACACCCCAAAACCCTCCATGTGCTTTAGCTGTTGAAATGCCCTGAGGTGTTAAGTAGCAGCCCCACGGACCGCCTTGCTCCCACTTCCTTCCCCTGCTTTACAAGCCCAACTGCTGTGCCATCGGCTGCAGTGATCTAATGCTCCCAAAGGCTCCAGCCCGGGATGGAGGCAGCTGGAGCCGTGTCACTGCTGCTGTGACCAAGGAAAGATAAGGGAGATGCTGTGCCTTGAGCATGTTGGTCGTGTAGTGAGGTCCAGCAGCCAGCAGGACCCCATCCCTGCTGTACACGCTGCATGGAAGTAGCCTGGAAGCTGGCTTTTCCTGTGGGTTTCCGTGGTTCTGCCAGTTCCTGGGGTTGGCAGAGGGGGAAACCTTGCTGTGCTGGGGAGCTGGACAGGAGGACAGCCACAGAAAGAGTTCTGCTGAGAGAAGAGAGCAAGAGATGAAAGTAGGGAAGTGGGAGACATCTGACAAGCATAATCCTCGTGGTTTTCACCTTTGTAGCTGCTCTTTATGTTAACCAAGGCATAGCAACTCATGGCTTTTCCATAAAACCCGGTTTATAGAGCAAGCCAGAGGACACTTGGGGCAGTCGAAGTAGGGAGAACTTTGGGCAAGACCCAAGATTAACTCAGGTGAATGAATAGTCCTACCTCATTGCTCAGTTCCTGCCGGGTTGCCACTGTGTCCTAATTGCTCTGGGGCTTGTGATGGAAAGGAGCAGTGATCGCAGTGAAGAGCTCGGGTTATGGGATGTCCCAGGAGAGGCAGGTCTGGGCAGTTTGACCCAGCAGATGTGCTTGCTATGATATTAGTGAGGCACCACATGACCCTTGAACATGTGGATAGTCCTGGTGCCACCTTGTTATCAGGGAACCACCTGGGAGCCAGGGATCTCCTGACACACCTTGGTGTGGGGGAGCTGAACCCAGCCTTCCTCTGTGCCAGCAGTGGGTAGGGCAGGTCCTGGAGGAAAGTGACTCACTTCAGCAGAGGTGACAAGTGACAAAAGGGCATCTGCAGGAGCAACCACCTCATATCATGGGGATGAAGTGATCAGGACAGAAAATTTCTTCTGGCAGGGTGGTGCTCGTGGGTTAGGCCTGAGAGGAGTAAAATTGTCTATTAAGCCATGCCAAATAAACCTAGTGTACATTAGCGGGAGAATATGGAATGTAAATACTCATGCTTCAAGGCAGAAGGTAACCACAAAATGCCTCGTGTTAAAAAGAAACTTCCTCCTCAGCAATTTTCTCCCTATTTTTCGATGATGAGAACTTTACTCTGAAGTTGGTAATATAGGTCTTGTCTAAGACAGGATATTGGTCTGAACACACCATTGGTTTCATCTGGTCTGGCAATTTCCATGTGCCTTTGGCTTCTCCAGTGCCCTTGGTTAGCAGTGGGAAGAAGACTTGGACACTTTATTATTTATTTATTCAGTAGCATAGACAACCACTGAAAGACAAAAGGAATCATTTTTCATGGCTGCAGGACATACAGATTTGACTTATCAGGAATAATTTGACAGGACACAAAAATCTGTAGGGAAAACTAAAAGGAAATAACCAAGGAACATCTCCTGCCTGAGGTTAGATCACAGACTGGACGAGAAAGGTGTGTGAAAAAAACCGCAAAGGCCAGCAGCTGATAAACAGATGAAAATGTTGCTGATCCCTTCTAGCTGGAGGCCCCATCCATCATTTGCACCTCTGCTGAGAGAGCAGTCGCTGTGCTGGTGATTGGATAACCTGTAATCCACAGCAAAACCTGTGGCTCCTGCTGGGATCCTGCACAGGGTCAGGGATAAACACCCCTGGAAATCCCCAGGCACCACAGGCTTTGCACGGGGCAGGGCAGATTCAGTAGTTTTGCTGGCATAAATCTACTGACTTCAGAAGATTATTCCAGCTTAGCAGTCCTGTGGTAGAGCAGCTGTAGATCTCAGTATAATTAACATTACGTCATCTGTACCGCAGTTTCAAGGTTGAAATAATCATGTAGGTTACATATTGGAAATTACAGAATGGCTTTCATGTGAATGATTAACTGTCACTGTTACTTACCCCAAAAAAATAGTTTCTCTGGTGTTTGGTGTATAAATAATACCCTGTACCTCTGTAGTGCTCAGCTTCAAAGTAATACTTCAGTGCTGTACCACAACAAACACCCTCCCATTCTGTAATAACTGGTCTGCAAATGATGTCTTTCCCTCTGTTGTAAATTATACCATGCAGTTATTGCCACTGCTGCTATTGCGTTCGGTCTGGTTGGTAAATAATACTCTTTCCCTACCATTGTATGTGGGGTTTAAATAATAACCTGTCCTCATACAGTAGTTGGCATGTAAGCATCACCCTCATCCTGCCTGGCACTTTGGAGTGCACAGAACATCCTGCTGCTGCAGAACAAATTGCAGCTTTCCTGTCCATAGTATTTGCCCTCTAAATATTGCTCTGCTGTTTTGTATAGCACTTATTGTATAAATAATACCCTGCTGCCTCGTAGTAATTGATATGTAAGTGATCCCATCGGGCTGCAGGGTTCTTACTCTGCTAATACTGCCTCCTACACCAGCACGGTGCAGGGAGGGACACTGGGCTCCCAGCTTAGCCCTTCACCACTGATACTTGGGCCTTCTCTCCAAAAACAGGGTGGTCAGTGGCCGCAGAGCTAATGCTACTCTGCAACCATCACTGTGTGTCAGCAGGAAAAGGGATCAGCCCTTCGCTTAGCCAGCTAGCCCATGGGATTGTGACCCTTCCTTGTGTCCTTCAAGACTAGGAGCCATTTTTCCAGAGCCGGGGTAAAATCCTTGTGCCTTCATAATTCCCAGATTCCCTGCAGTTTGTCTCCAGAAAAAAACTCTACTTACAGCAGAGATCTCCTGCCGCTCCTCTTGAGTGGCTTCCTGCCTGCCACAGGAGCCGTGGAACGGATTCAGCACCAATAGTGTTGAGATGTGTTCAGCAGAGGACAGAAGGGTCTTCCTTGCTCTTATTGTTCATCTCTGAACCTGTCCAGCATTTTGAAAAGCTCCAGACCGACCCCAGCATGCCCTTGAGCCCCTCTGCAGTGCTGTACCCATTTTGTCTGCAAAAGCATTCCTGTATCAGCACAGCGATAGGCACATGCACCTTCCTTCGTGCCCATCAGCTCATGAATGTGTTTTGGGCCATTTTGGCCATTCTTTTGCCGAATCCATGCAGGCATGTGGGTTACAGCCATGAAGAACTCAGAGTCAACCAAGATCTTCGTTTGAGTTCACCTTCAGTGCTGTGCTTCCAGCTCTCACTGGCACATACAGCATATCTGAATTATCTTGTGCAGGCACCAACACCCCTCTGAGAAATACAGCTTCAAGATCAGTGTGGGCTACAAAGCCTTCCTGAGAAATAAGTTCTCAAGTAAGCTGGCCTCTGCTGAATATCACACTGCCCTTTTCCAGATTTTAAATCCACACAGGACACCTCACTTCTGCTCTTGTTTTGGTCATTTGCATACAATTGCCATTGGCCTCCTACTCGAATAGGCACATCAAACTGCCATAAACACGTGTACTTTATGAATGTTATGCTCAGCCCTTTCTTTCCTGGATGCTAAGGTTCTCCCCTCCCCTTCATGCTCCATGATATCTCATCTGTTCAGGTAATGATGGAGAAAGGGTGTTTTGGCAACTTCAGAATCATAGTCCAGCACAAAAAAACAAGAAGGTTGGTGTTTTTCATGCTTGAAATGGAAACTTTCTCACACTGCAGTCTCAGATTAACACTGAAGCTTCACTCATTTCTCCATTATGTGTACTGGCAAAAGTGAAGATAAATACCCTGGTTGGAACCTTCTCTTCAACCCTGGCACAGTTCATTTCCAGTTTCTTCTATTCTCCAACTGGATTGCTTTCTGTCCTGTAACTTCAAGTGCAGCTGACTGGTTTTCTGTAAATCCACATGCAGTACCTCACTCATCAGAGATTTCTCTCTCTTCTGTGCTGTTGGGTAGAATTAAACAATAATATTACTAAACTGGTTTAGTAATACCCTGGGTATGAGGGTCATTAGATGCTCAGATAGCTGATTGGATTTATCTCCCTTATAAAATTAGTCCTTTTCCAGAAGTTGCTTTAGGGATTCAAAGCCAGTTTTGCAGCAGAGTACCCAAAGACAGAGAGAAGCAATTCTGAAAATTCCATTATGTGCCTTGCTGATCCATTTGCATGTCTAAATTCTGAAATACTGTGCACAATTTGTCAGACCATCAGAGTTTTACCGCAAAATTTTGACATTCCTAGAAATCTCACAGCACCTCACAAGAGAGCACTGTACCCTTTGCTATAGTGTCAAAACTTGTACTCAAGATCCTTGAAAGCTCCATATAGAAGCAATCTGTTAAATTTGTTAATGACCGGTGGGTCTGGTGTCTCTTGCTCTCCAAAATACTTCGCTTTTAGCTTTCATTCCCTTTTGCAACATCCTTATGGTGGGAAGGAGATTCACTGAGTTGTGCAGAGAGCAAGCACAGAGCTCACAGCCTAGGGGGAGAGGATATCCAGCATGGATTTTGTACACCCCAGTGGCCATAGGAGGCTTGAGAGACCCCAGATATTGGCTGGACAAGGCTGGAGTCTTTATGGACCAAACTTTAAGGGCCAAAATGAGTATCAGTGTAGCCCCTCACCTTCCCGTTATACTTTCATTAAAAGTCATTAACTTAAAACATGACTCATTCAGCCATGTTTGCAGGAATGCTCATCCTCAGTGTTAGAGAATATTTTTGGCTTGCACATTTAGCTGTCGGCTATTTTCCTGAATATCTCTCCTGTTGTGTGGTTTATTTCAGTGGTGCATCAGTGTCCACTAACGCTGTGATGCCTCTTCAGTTGCAGCTCTGGAATTTCTATGACTTGCAGGCTGCTCTGTGACAGTGGCCAAATGTTATGTATGATTTGATCCAGTTCTCACACTGTGTGTAAAAGCCATGGAGGATTTTCCTCTCTATATTGTCTTAGGGAATCAGTTCTTCTTCTGTCTGAAAGCAGAGTGCTCTGTGCCTACTTGTGGGGATTTATACATCCTTTTGAGGGCTCTCCCTGCTGTCTTTTCAGGACTTGCAAGAAGTTACCTGTCTAGACTAGGTTTTAATAGAAGAATTTGGGATTTATGTTCCCAACCTCAGAGGTAAATGGCAACTTTACTACTGATTCCAGTAGTAACTGGATCTGGCCACCAGATAATTTACCTGCCCATCTTATTGGAAGAATGACAAGGAAGGTTAAAATAAATCATAATTATTAATTGCCTTTGAATTGGTCTTTTATGCCAATAGTACAAAACAAATTTTACTTTTATACAGTTTCCCTTAGTATTGTTGCATATTTGAGTTAAAATACCAGTATAACATGCTCCAGGATCCATTTTAAAGCCCCCATCTCCTCCATCAATGCTGGACCATATTTGCAGGTTTTAAACAAATTGCTAGGCAGTTATTCTGCCTAAAAGGGGATCTCTGTTGGTGCCTTTCTGTTCCTCAAAATGTGGGCACTGTTGGTTTTAAGGTGTTCCACATATCTCTGGAAAAACAACATTTTCTGTTGCCCTTACAGAACACTTCACCAAACACTGGACAAGGGTTTGGCGCTCTCCCTCAACCACATCTTGCACATAGGAATTTATTTACCTCTCAGAAAACTTGTTTTTCCCATCTAATTGCTGTTTGGGTTTCCTCCATACCTCATTTTCTCTTCTTGAATGTATGACAAATGGACTTTGCTTAGCAAACTGCAGGTTTTGGCTCAGCAGCAGCGGCTCTCCGAATGTCTGTGGCTTGTGTTAGGGTTGCATTTCTTTCCCTTCAAGTCTACACCTCACAGAATAATTTTATATTTCATGTAAGAGCCTTGCTTTTATTCAGGATTCCCATGGTCTCCCCAAATTCACATTTGTGCTCTCCAGGCTTGGCCAGCAGCACACTCACTAGGTTCCAAGATCTCTAAGGCAGAGATCTCATCTGCCTGTGCTTGGGTAATTCAGTGGAGTCCTCAGATCCGAGCTGTAATGAAAGAATTATTGATATTATTGACCCTGGACTGAGACCCATTTTGGAGAGAGTAATTGTCTTCCTCTTGCTCTCTCTTTCAATGTCACATCCACACAGTTTTCTCCTAAGTTATGCCATACCTAAGCCCATTTATAAAAGGATCTCTATATACAAAATAGACATTCAGGTCACAGAGTTTGGCTGTATTTCCAGTGCAATGTCTCTGTTCTTTAGGGTAGTTTCACCATGTGTTTGAAGGGAACAGACCTCTCAGCGTGCGGAGAATTTCAAGAAGACACAGAGACCTCTTTTGGAAAAAAAAGGAAAAGGCTGTGATTGAGTTTTGGACTGAACAACGGGTCCCATACGATTAAAAATTCATCCTTTTACCTTTGTTGCTTTTTTCAGGAAGTGTTTATTTGAAGGGTTTTCTTGAGGAAGTTTTTTCCTGAGCCAAGATAGAAATCTCAAGACAAAGCATTGAAACTCTTCTGCCACTTATTCTCTCTCTTATGCTGAGGAGTCCCATTACCTTTCCTCCTGGATGGATGAGTACATCACCCAGAGGACAACATCCACTGCAGGGAGGGGTCAGAGGCTGAGAAGGGACAATTTCTTAGGCATCTTTTCCATCACCTTGCTCCTTTCTTTGTAGTTCCCTGCTAGTCTCATAAAATAGGACTCAAAGCTTTTGAGGTCTCTGATGGATGGTCCTTCTCTGTGGCAGACCCAAAACAAGCTTGTTTGGCTGTGAACTATTTTGTCGTTATCTTCTTTCTTGTTGTGTTTTGTTCTCTGCTGTACAATTTGGCTTGGTTCTAAAGCTCCACTATAGTAGAAAAACACAAGAGAGAGATTTATTTTCTGCCTAGAGACCCCGTTGGTTTATTCCCAAGAAGAAAAGGACAGTCTGAACCAAAGGCAGGAATTACTGTTTGGACAAAGTGACCTGACAAGTGAATAGGAGCAGTGGATGAGTGTTTGTGTCCAATGGAAGTGCCCCTAGTACGGAGAGCTGAGCATCCCTCAGTGTTCCCTGCATGGTGAAATCTCCTTGGAACGACTTGTGCAGGACAGGACAGTTGCCTGCACTCTGTGCCCCAAAAGAACAGAGCAGTACTAAATTAAACAGAGGACTCATTGACTGAGCCAGTTAAATTAAGTTAAACACACACTGTGTGCCTTAGTTAAGAGTGAAGAGGGCACTGCACACCAGAATGGTCTCCTACAGGAACAGTTTGAGCACACGAGAAAGGGAAGGAACTGTACAGGGATGCAGTGCTATGAAGATGCTCAGAGGTCCGGAGCACTTCTTCTTTAGAGATTGGCTGGGAGAGCTGGGATTGTTCAGCCTGGAGAAGAGAAGGCTCCAGAGAGACCTTAGAGCACCTTCCAGTACCTAAAGCGGCTACAAGAGAGCTGGAGAGGGACTTGAGACAGGAACATGTAGTGACAGGACAAGCGAGAATGGACTCAAACTGACAGAGGGCAGTTTACATTAGCTATTAAGAAGAAATTCTTTCCTGTGAGGGTGCTGAGACACCAGTACAGGTTGCCCAGGGAAGCTGTGGATGCCCCATTGCTGGAAGTGTTCAAGGCCAGGTTGGACAGGGCCTTGAGCAATCTGGCCTAGTGAAAGGTGTCCCTGTCTGCAGCAGAGCGGGTTGGCACTGGATGATCTTTAACATCCCATCAAACTCAAACCATTCCATGATTCTATGACTACCAGGTGCCATGGGATGGCAATGGCTGGGGGAGTGTCTGGGGATGAATATAGGGGGAAAACATGAAAGAAGAGATTATCTGGTGAGTTTTCAACAGGGCCTTAAGCCATCCACACGCTTAGAGGAAACCCCCTGGTTTGTACAGCCAGACAGTGGCCTTGGGCACTGCCCCTGCTCAGCACCCACTGGCTGCTTGGCTCCGTCCCTGGAAGGGACCAAGAGGGAGCCCTTTGTCCATGGTCCACAAAATCTTTCACCGCTGCTAAAGCTGTCAAGAGGGGGACAAAGTGGTCTGGGAGAGCTGGTCAAGGAGGAAATCAGAGGAGACAGCGAACCATTCTCCTGCTGTCATGCACGAGGCAGTTTCAGGCCATTGATTAAGTTTTCCTAGAACCAGAGATGGGAGTGAAAAGCTGCTTCTCTTCCTTAATCCTTCCTGTACCATTCAACCTCCTAGAGAAGTACAAGCTGGCATGGCTGTTTTGTGCTCAATTTAGTTGTCAGAGGTTTGCTGGAAGAGGAAATGGAGAAGTAGGAGAGTCTTGTTCAACACAGCCAAAGCAGCAAAACCCTCATTTATAGTCTGAATGTGAAGCTTGTGGTCCCTTTATACTGTGTGCCCTCTCCATTAGCTGGAAGGCAAAGCGAGCCCAGTGCCTTCAGAACTGAGGGTGATCGTGTCATTCCCAGACAACAGACCACTTTAGTGAAAACCCACCCCAATGCTCTGGTAAAGACCCTTCTTCTGACACCAGAGTGTGAGATCCTTCAGCAGCAGTAGCAAAACCCACACTTGCATTGTGGTCAGGGGTTCACATTGCTGCCAGAGATAATATTTGAAGTCCTGGTGAGTAGAGGCTGAGAGGAAAAGCTCTTTTACTCCTAGGACTTCCTCTGCTTGCCTTGGACAAAGAGTGTGTGTGAACATTTGATATGCATGTGCCTTTCTAAGGTGTCACAAATACGTTGAGGGTCTGGATACAGGAGAAACCAGTAATCCCTTGCTTCTCCAGTGGAAATGCCGGTGATCTGCTCAGTAAGAAAAGATTGTTCTCCGTCTTCTGGAGTTATGAAGGAAAAAAAATATGTCAAGAAACTGGTAGATTTCAAAACTTGCAGATTGTTTATGGCAAATAATAACAGTCTCTTGGACCACTGGCACTACCTCCTGAGCAGCACGTGGAAGGATGGCTCCCCTCTTTCAGCCAGTAACTAGAAAACCCCAGGCCCTCTCCCATGGCATTTGCCCTTTTGTCTTCCAGGTCATCCCAAAGGGAGGATCAGTTTGAGATTCCACCTTCCTAGCAAAACGAAACTGTTCATGTCTTGAATTTATGAGACAGGAAATCTACTTGGGAGGAAAGCTGGGGCTGAAACAGCCTCGTTTAAGGAAATCTAAGCACAGTGTTTACACAATGTCTGGAATTAATGCAGAGAAAACTTTTAGGTGCCAACTTTGGAAAGAGAAAATGGGGAGCAAAAAGAGGCAGATACTGAGACTGTGAAGAAGCTGGAAGCTCTTCCTCCAAGCTGGATGAAAGGTTGCTTTTACTGCTACTAAGCACCAGCAGCATGCTGTGCTCTCTAACGCAAGGCCCAGACAGGATACGATTGCTCACCTATCTCTTGTGTGTCCAAGATGTGACGCTATGAGGAGGTTTGATATCACTAGCCGTGTGTATTCCCAGCAGGGGCAGCCTCACGAAAGATCATGGTGGAGCCTGATGCGTGTAGCACATCAGTAGAAAGTGTCCTTAGCAAGAAGTTTCTTCAGTTTTGTATCTTGTGAGAGGTGCCCGTTCCCGTGAAGGGACATCATTGCAACGGGGCCGTGTGGTCACAACACATCGTTAGTGTGACCCAGTGTGTGGTCATTACAGGGACCCTACGGCCGCGCACATGGTCCTGTGGGCCTCACCTTGAGTCTCCTGAAGTTGTTGTCATTCCAAGCTAGCGTGGTGTTTTCTGTCTACCTGGAAGGATCATTGTGAAGCTGGCAGGAACCAGCTCTGCAATGTCTCTTCCGGTGCCACCCAGTGCCCTGTTGGGTGAACCTCCTCATGGCATTTCTTAGGAGCACATATGTTGCATTCAAGGTGATTTTGGGTAGCAGAGTATTAACTGTTACCGGATCTAGGCAGTAACGAGCAGAGTCTGTGAAGATTTATGTCTCCTTGCCTACAGATTCTGTAATAAAACATGGCTTCAAACACTTTATTGCTTTCTGGAAAGCCGTCCTTCCGAAGCCTGAGCTGGGTCAGAGCAGAAGGGTTGTCCCTGAATTCTTTAAGGTCCGTTCCAACCCAAACCATTCCACAGTTCTTTGGAATCTGCTGCCAGCGTGGAAGCACTGCAGAGATTTGTTGTTCTGCAGTCACATTCACACTTTGTTCTGCAGCCAGAGAGGGATGATTTCTCGTTGTTAAGGCTACATCTTTGCACAAATGAGATTTCAGCCTTCTCCTGAAACAAGTGAGAAGTCAGATTCTGCAGGAGGGAAAATCTCCAGTGCAGCCTGTGCATCATCCACACACTCCAGCAGAGCAATGTGGTGGGGGCAAGTGGATGCTGCCACTCGGATGAGCTTTACCTGTCCTACACAAGCCCCCTCAGAGGGTTTTCCAGGCCCCTCAATCATTTCTTCCTCCTCCTCCATAGTGGGCTTTAGTAGCTCTGATCCTAGGTGCACAGAAACGACAGATTTTGTGGTTTTCATGGGTTTTATAGTGAGCCAGTGCATTTGGATGGAAAAAGTTGTCAGTTGAAGGACTCGTTATTGACTTCCTTGGATCGCGGCCCAAGCTGCCATCTTCACACCTCACATCCAAGGAGGATCTGGTTTCTCTTCTTTTGTGTTGTGCTGGTTTTGCTTCCCATGTCTGGGCGAGTTTCACTTAAGGCTGACAGCAGCTCCAGAAAAAAAGTGTACAGGATAAAAGGAAACTTTATGAAGTGCATAATCACCCACCAATCTCTAAAAATTAGATGTCTAACAGTGCTCCAGGCTCCCTTGCTAGCTGATAGAAAAGGCTGAACCCCTCTTTAAAGGTTCTCAGCTTAGACATCTATTTTATAAGGAGATTAACTGCTCTTTAGAAGTTTCTGTTCCTCCTCTTGGACTAGAGGGGATTTTGAGTGTGAGCTTCGACCAGTCTCAAAAGCTCATTGTTTGCTTGAATTCAGAGGCTCCAGTGCCTGTTTGAGTGTAGCTCTGGCTTTCCATATCAAGCAGACACTTGGAGCCATGGCAGCCCAGGGCTTGGTGCTGATCCCACACCTTGCCTGAAAGGCTCCAACTGTCATCTGCTTGCCATAGTGGGTATTTTGCAACTTCTCTGTCCTTGAAGGATAGAAAAATTACTGTGATGGGTGTTGCTAGCGGCAGACAATTCTGGTTTTCCTGCAAGAGAGCTAGTTTTGGAATGGCTGGTGGTATGGGTTTCTGCTGGAGCCTGTGTGTTTAACTTGTTGCTGAAATCAATGGAGATGTAATGAAAAACCAATAGAAATCAGGGGAAGATGAGAGCTGCTCTGTGGCAGATATCAGAAAAGAGATAAACGCTTGGGAGACTTTTTGTGTTCAGTAGGAGCTTGGTTCCAGACCATCTGTCTGAGCTTGGATCACTAACTGAACCTAGCACAGGACTGCTTAGGTTTCGCTAAGATTTCCTCTGGCATCTTGCTCATTGAAAGCATGAGCATGCAACCTTGAGCATTTTGGCTTTTCCTGTAGTGTGTGTGCAATAAAATCAGATAAACAGTCAGACTATAACAGAGTGCAACTGTTTTAGTGGAAGAGAAGTCATAAAGACACTGAAAAAGGTAGAGCACAGCACCAGCTTTGGGTCTCTGTGCTGGAGGACAGAGAGGAGCTCTGGAGCTCGTGTCACGGCTAAAGGCACCCTGGTACCGTCACCAGGGTGCATCAACAGAGCTGTCTGATGGTGTCCATACCTGCAGTGGCAAGGGGTGCTTGAGGACAGGAGCCATCTGAGGCTTAGGGTGAAACCTCACATTATCCCTGATCTTCAATAAGTGTTCTTTGTTTTGTGCCTCATGCACTAAAAGTGCCTCGGTGCCACCAGTTTGCCATCTCCTGCAGCAATCCAGGCAGCCAGTGCTGCAGGGCTGCCAGGACCACATCCCTCGATGACAAAATATCTGAGCAGTTGCTGCCATGTGTCTTTCTGATTGGGGGGAAAAAAAAAAAAAAAAAAAAAAGAGTTTCTTGTCACAGGGATGGTTTCAGAAAAGGAGCAGGCAGGAGCAGCATCCAAGCTGCTCTGCACATAAAGATCTTACTCACAGAACAGTTGGGAAGCCAGACAGAATGGAATATTTCTCCTATTTTCTTTGCAGCTGAAAAAATATGAAAAGTCACAGGAGTGCATTTATCACCATATTTCTGTTCCAAAGTTTGCCTTATTTAAAAAGAGAAGAAGAAAAAGAAGAAGAAATAAAACTGGTTTTGCCCACCTCCCTCACTCCCCACCTCCCTTCCTTCCCTCCCATTTCCTGGACCTGGCTGAGGCTTTTAACTGAAAAACCCTGAGTCCAGCACAGAGGCTGGGAACGCACAGAGGGACAATAAAGTGTTTGTTTGTAGAGATCACAGAGGAGCAGTCTGTAGGATTACGGAGAAGAGGAGAAACCACCGTTTGAGTCTGAAGCCTACAAGGGCATAGGATGTGCTCTCCTGATGCCCCTGCTGGGTGATGGGGTCTCATCAGACCTCATCAAACCCCTGGTCTCAAGTGCTGGTTCCTGAAAATAATAATGCTGAGATAAGGCTGGATGGAGGTGACCACATGTCCTAGAGAAACTGAGGTCCATCCCCTGATGGGGAATAAACTGGGGATGGAAAACCAGTTGAAGAAACAGAATCCAAGGCTAAATAAACAGAGCTGCTTGCTCAGGAGCCTCTTTATATCCATAATTTTAGAGGAAATATTGTCTTTGGACATGCCTTTATGTCTAAGCATATCTTCTGGGTAATGAGTGACATTTTATTAGCTGCCAGAAGCAAAATGTAAGTGTACTAAAGGCTTTCCAAAACTGAGAAAGAAGGAAGCTTAAAATGACCCATCTGCCCCTACTGAAAAAAAAAAAAGAAAAGAGGACAACTATTGCAACAAGGGTGATGAACATGGTCTGGAGTAAGAAAAGGCCACAGGAAAAAATGCAGATGGGACTCGATTAAAATAGACTAGAACAGAAAACGCTTTGCAGCAAGCAAACATCTTTGGCTGTGCTGCAAACGGGCCATCTGGCTATTTTGCACTGTACAGTGTAGGTACTTTGTTGAACTTCCACTGTAGTGACTGTTCCTTTTCTTGCTCCCTCCACGTTCTTCAGCCCTTTGAAAAGCTGGGGATGTGTTTGGAAGAGCAAGGGATTAAACCTGTCTGCACATAGGTACACGCTTCCCTCCACACACACTTAGATTCTCAGACAAACATATTTATACGCAGCCAATTTAGGACACTGCACACAACCTGATACAGAAGCACAGGCTTAGGAGTAAAATAGAGTGGCAATAAACTTCAGTGAAAGGGACAGTTATTCTCCGGGGTGGGGAGCTCCCGAGCCTACCAGCAATTCCCAACCTTGTCCTTTTCAGAAAGGCAGGGTTTTTTCCTGAATTCTTCCTGGCCCAGGCTGAATTGGAGAGAACCTTGTTTCTGTCTTGGGCACTGGTTAGAGATGGAAGGACGGCTGGAATTTTTGTGGCAGTTTGGTTGGATTCTTGTCCCTCCAGACTGCTCGGTACCCCGCACAGGGACAGTCATCCTGATGCAGAGGCACAGCCGTGACCTTGTGTAACTTGTCCTGACTCCTTCTCTCTTCTCACCACAAAATCTGCCTGCTCCAGCTGCTCTCCCAGAAAGTGCAAATGGAATTTTGCAGGAAGGCAATCTGCAAAGGGATGTGAGGTGTTTTTGTAGCACGGACCTGGCAGAAAGCATAGTGTGACCATTGCTGCCTGTCTGGAGGGCTCTGTGCTGCAAGAATTATCCCCTTGCAGTGCTCCCTGCTAGAGCCTGGACAAACCTCTCTTTTCAGCTCCACCAAAGTGTGTGCAGGGCAGCTTCTCTTCAGGGTGACTTCTTCTGCCAGAAGATAAAGACTCTGCAGCTGAATTGGAGTTTGCCAGCAGTGATCTGGTAGTTCCTGTGGGTTCAGGAGCTCACCTTTTTCTAGCAGCCAGAATACCTCTATGGTTTTCAAAGAAGTAGTCAAAGGAGGTTATGTCCACAGGCCTGTGTTACTTATGACACACACGGCAGGGGCATTGACGGTATTCCCAGCGCGTTTCCAAGGTCCACTTCTCTCCTTAGCCATTCAGCTACAGCTGTTGGCCAATCAGTGAGATCCTGAGCAGGGGATGTTCCTGCCAGTGCTTAGCCTGCTCCAGACTGTACCGTGCCTTTACTTGGTCGTGCAGCTCAGCCACTTATCCTTGAGCACTTTTCCTCTGTGCCAGATCCCATCTCAGCGAGCACACGCTGGTACTCCCACACGCTGAACTGCACCTTCCTGCTCCTTGGGCACAGCCCACTCAGTCTGAACCCACACCTCTGTAGTGTAGAGACGAGAGACAGCATCCAGCTTGAGCTAGCCACCCTCCTCTGCCCCGACAGTCTTTTTAGATGTTGCTTTAGAATGGCAGGAACAACCTCTCCAGTTCCCTTGTCCAGACAGACCAGGTCTCCATCATCCGTGCTATCTGCTCACACAGACCTCCCTCTTTTACTCGCTTGCTTCCAGAACTGCTTCTTCAAGCAGCTGTTTACTCATTAGCATGTGCCTGGACATCCCAGTAGAGACAACACAGAGCAGAAGTTTTGCAGCATGGAACCACAGCTGTAACAACGGGACATCAATCAGAGGCATTCCCAGCACAGTGAATCCCAACCAGAGCTGCGTGCAGACTCGGGGTTGGATCCCTTTGGCATGCTTCAGGGGAATGAAAAATGAAGATCAACATTGCAAACAGCACCCTGAGGAGTAGGTTGGGTTTCTTACTGGCAGGGACTCAACACTTTCGCGGAATACACCCAAAACATTGTTATTCTGATTTGTTAACCACTGCTCACAAGGAAAATCCATTTCCTCTGGGCTTCTGTGGGGTAAGAGGAGGTTGGGTTTTTTTCTCCATAGCTAAACCGAACTGCAAAGATACTGCTGGTCCCAATTGTTGTCATGTGAGGCTGTTTTTCCTTGTGGAAGATCAGCATAAAGCTTGAATAAGACTAAGAGCACATGAGCTTGTCTTAGCTTTTGGGACAAAGGAAATTTCTTCTGTTCAGGGCATTCTGTTCTGTGATGTCTACCTGATGGACGGATGAACCTGCTCTCCTCCTAGCCACAGAAATAACTCAGAACAATACCAGTTTGCTGTAGCCACAGACCCTGTAAGTCTTTTCAGCCAGCCAACTCCTCTTATATTTAAACATCTCTGTCTCCATGCTCTAGGATGTTTCCATTCTTCAGTATGTAATCCAAGTCTAAAGCTGCCTGCCTGTCTTGGCTGAGGTCATCTCATGACACTCAGGGCTATTCAGCTTACTTGGATTCTGGCAAAATGCAAGCCAGTGAAAGGTACCTCATCTAAGCAGCCTGGAGAAGTAAGAGTTTTTATTTAATGATCTAACAGGTATCCTACTAGTGGTTAGGAGAGTGTCCTCTACCCAAATCCCTTCTGCCCTGCAGGCTCCACCTTGACAGAAACTCCATCACTTCCTTTGGTACCAGTTTCAGTGATCCATCACCCGCTGTGCAGGATGTGGGCTTTGTTTCCCATTTGAGTTTACTCAGCATATGTTTCCCAGCTATTAGTTCTGGTCATGAATTTCTGCTAGATTAAAGAGCCCTTTAGCACCAGCAGCCTCTGCTTGAAACAGTATTTGTGCACAGTTGTCAACTTCTCCGTCTTTTTATTTGTTACAATAATTAGGTTCAAACTTCCTACTTTCCAGTCTTCCCCCATAAAGCATTCTGTTCAGCCCTCAGATCCTTGCTAGTGGATATTTCTTCACCTTTTTCTGATATTTTCATGACAGCCCATGTGCAAAGTATTCCCACTGTTCACCTGTAATGCACAGAGAGAAATTCCTGTTTGGTTTAATGTTGGATGATAGCAGCAGCTCTCCTGAGTGACTTCTTTCCAGGACTCACCATCCCATTGTCAGGCATGCATCTCTTATAAAATTTTATATTTGATTCTATTAAAATACAGTCTACTTGGAAGCCCATTGGAACTGACACCTGTAGATGCCCATTAGAAATATTTCCCTCAAAGTCCCTCAGATGAATCCCATTAGAGATGCACCAGCCTGGCTTCTGCTGAGCCATTTTAATGGATGCACTGCTGACATTCCACATCTTCATACCACAGAACCCTGAAAAATTCAAACCTTATCGAAATCTAATTACATTGTGTTGCAGCCATACAGGCAGCTTTATCAAACAAGCTTAGAATCATGCCAAATAATAAAAGGTTGGAAGCACCTGTTTTATACACAAGTGCCTAAACTAAGATTAGTATTACATCTATTCTCCAGTGCTTAACGAACTGAACTCTGCATCAGATTTTCCATTATTTCGCCTGGAATTTCTGTCAATCAAACCAGCACGTATTTATGAGGCTCATCATTGTGTATCTTGGCTGACTGTGGACACAGTGCTTCAGTACTCGGGACCTGCCCCAGCGCTCCAGCACAGATTATGAACGAACATCAGTGGGCCAGCGGCTCACTCAGCCGGCTCTTGAAGGACTCCTGGGTACGGCTGCTTGGCCAAGCTGATTTCAGGCTGTTTGTCAGTAGCAGATGGTGTTTCCAATTCCCCTTGCTTTACTGAGAAGCAGAAGGCGCTTCATTGCCCTCCACAGCCCACCCTGTGGGCATGGCCCCCTCCCAGTGACCCAGTGCTGACTGCCAGACTCTTTGACCTCCTCTGCAGCGGGGCAGTCAGCTCCAAACTGCCCATCCCTGGAGGGAAATGGTGAAGTCAGCTGTCATCTGCAGAAGAGGTTTGTAATACATTGTTTGTGCAGGCATCACCCCTCACCAGAGACACCCAGACATATGTACAGCTCCCAGAGTTCTCCCTGAGGTTAGCACTTACCTGAAATTCTATTCCCATGCACAGCAGAAAATGGGATATCTCCATTTGATCTTGTTCAGCCCTACAAGCTGAAGTCTTCACACTTCTCTGCCAGTGTGTTCCATCCCTGTTCTCTCCTATCTTCTGCCAGTAGAACTGTCTCTGTTCACTAAAGATAAGGTTTTGTGGTGGTCAGGTTCAAACGAACGAGTGTGTGGAGGTCAGTTTTCTCGTAAGTGAAAGGTTAATGCTGAGCTATAGAGGACAGGGTTTATTTTTGGCCTTTTCTTGTGCCAGTGAGGACATGTAATGGAGTTTCTACAAGTCCAATAAGCATGTACCCAGAATGTTACCTGTCAGCTGAAGTCAGCTGGAATCTTTCTAGATCACAGGACTGAAACAGGCAATATTTGGATCTCAAAGGAAACACTGGTGATTCAGTAGGTGTGGTCCTTCCTTCTAAGTCAGGGCTGAAACACGACGCCAAACTGTGCTGGGTTGCCAGAGGACCTGGTTTTTATTTGAAATACTGAAACCAACTTGAGTCTTTGTGGTGATTTAACACGACACGATATTATACTGGAGGGTAATCCATTTAGGATTAAATTAACTGGCCTCCCTATATTGCTTCTGTCACTCAGTGTCAGCAGGATGATCCTTTCTTTTCCTGAAGCCTTCAGAAGAAACAGGTTGCTCTGACTAATTGAGGGATCCCAAGAAGATATTTTTAGGGTGGGTTTAAGATGCCCAGAATTGTATTCTGTGGATTTCTTGTATCAGTTCCGGATCCATTTGCACTTAGGGATATGCTGGCTCTCAGTGCAGGAGCGTTGGACCAAAGAGTTGTAACGTTTGACTTTTGCACCATGCAGAGGGCAAATTTCCCTTCAGAGCATTTTAAGGAATAGAAAATGCTTCCAACCATCCGACCTGAGAGCCAGTTCTGGCTTGGTTTGGGATGCCCAGTGAGGGGCAGCTCCTGTTCTGAGGCAAAGGCTTAGTGGATGTGATGGTCCCTCTTGAGTAAATACGTAATAGGTGTGTGAAGACCTGTTGTAAAATTGTCTTTCTGTTCCATAGGTAAGACTGAATCACAAGAGAAAGAGTGGGAAAGCAATATAATAAGGGATGTATAATAACACTTCAGACAGCTGTACATGGGAGAGCATCTTATTTATTTGTCTCATGGACTTATTTCCTGAAGCAAGCGGCACTTTGAGGCAGAATCCTTCCCTAGGGACAAGCTTTCCCTGCGGGTGTGAGGAGTGTAGGAGGCTTTAGGGGCAGCTGAAAGCACTGCACTGCCCCGCAGCAGCATCCACATCACTCAGCTCCCTGTGAACGTACACAAATCCTTTCTCCCTCTGTTGTTTCTTGCAGGTAAATTATGACCACTTTACTATTAGTGTTTGTGTGTTTGCAAGTCATCGCCGCAGCCGACTCTGTGGAGCTCTCAGGTACGTGTCCAGGGCACGGGAAAGCAGGACTGAGCCATGTGCTGCGCTGGTGTTTGGGAAGCCAGGGAGATAGCTGCAGGCAAAGGCAGATTTGTGGGGAAACTAAGAGAATTTCAGCTTTTGAAACATTATCAGGTGTGATCTCGTAGTGTGGGCAGCAGCCATGCTGCAGCAGGGCCCTTTGTTCCCTTCATTCCCATGTCCAGCACTGGTCCAAACCTCAAAAGCAGCCGTGGTGCAGTGGTCATTGCCACAACTCCCCTTTCTAGACTAGACCGAAAAGGTCATATGTGGATGAATATGTGGGTACAGGTTTGCACAGCAGATATAGGCACTGGATTGTACAGAAACATGGGATATTTTGTACTCCGTGTGTTATTGATGTAACCATTGCTCTTTTTGGGAACTGGCAGACAGTAATGATGGCCTGGAAGTCAAGATACCTGAGCAGTCTCCCCTGCGTGTTATCCTGGGAAGCTCCCTGAACATCCCATGTTACTTCAACATCCCAGAGGAGCAGGACACCAGCGTCATGCTGACCCCACGGATCAAATGGAGCAAGCTCTCCAACGGGACCGAGGTTGTCCTGCTGGTGGCCACCGGTGGGAAGATCCGGCTCAACAGCGAGTACAGGGAGGCGATCTCCTTGCCCAACTACCCCGCCATCCCCACCGATGCCACGCTGGAGATCAAGGCGCTGAGGTCCAACCACACTGGGATTTACCGCTGTGAAGTGATGTACGGGATTGAGGACAGACAGGACACAATAGAGGTCCTAGTGAAAGGTGGGATCCTGCCCTTGCTCTTTTCTCCCAGTGTCTTGCTGCTTGGCCTGGGTGGAAGGGAGGAAGAGGTACATGGGTGCAGGAGCCGCTGCTCTCATAGGAATGAGCCCTTTCTCTCAGGTCACAGATAAGGTGATGGGTGGGTGAGCAGAAGCCACAGGCCAAGCATTTATTTTAGCAGGCTAGGACCAGACTAAACAAACCAGTAAAATGACTCACGGCAGAATATGGCAAGAAAATGACTCTTCTGGCAGAAAGTGAGTTACAGAGACAGCAAGACGACATCCTTGGCAGGAGTTGGTACTGGATACACTGGGCTAGTACTCAAGTGGGTAAAGCTGGAACAGAGCCTTTATCAGACCTTTAATTTTTTCCAAACATTTTAGGAGATGGGATGCCCTCATCTGGAGAATTGGGCTGTTCTGGAAAAACTCCCATTGCTGTATTGCAAAGCCTGTCCTAGTAATAGGTGGAAAAGATAACTGAAGTTTTGTACAATCCTTCTCTTTTTTGCGGTTTTTGCTTTCTGTATAAGACAGGGAGACAGCTTCCACTGCAGGACTGTACAGGATGATTTATTTTTGCCTTTTTCTTGTGCCTTCTCTGGAAGGTGAGGGGCTGGTGATTGTGAATGGCCATCATCTTTTCCAGGCATCGTATTCCACTACAGAGCAATCTCCACAAGGTACACCCTGAACTTCGAGAAGGCAAAGCAGGCCTGTATCCAGAACAGTGCTGTCATTGCTACCCCCGAGCAGCTGCAGGCTGCCTACGAGGATGGGTACGAGCAGTGCGATGCTGGCTGGCTGGCTGATCAGACTGTCAGGTGAGAAGCCATGCAGGGAAGGGAAAGCCACAGCAACGTGGTTAGGGAAGGACTTCTGTAATGAAGCCACCAAAAATGGTTGTTAATAGCAGCTGTTGTAACTGCTGGTGTGCAGAGGGAGGTAGTGGATTGCAAGCCATTCTCTGCCAGAGGGGAATCTCTAGTAGGAAAGCAGAGTGACCACTGTCCTCCTCAGCTGGTGGCGACAACTGAGGGGACAATGTCTTCATCCTGATCCTTCATCTTCCCTGAACAAAACCAGTGCTGTGCCAAGATGCACAGATTTGGCTAAACCAGACCAAGCTGTGCATCCCCCACTGGAGAGGCACCTTGTCCTGATGTCTTTGGTCAGTGCTCCAAGAACCATCAGAGTGAAGGCAGAATGGCAGATCATCCTTCCCCTTCCCCATAACCCAGGAAAAGCCATAAATCACCACACCAGGCACTGCCCTGCAGCTCCCTCCCAGCCTCCTGTGGCTGCCAGGGTCTTGCCCCCCACTCTTATCCACAATCTCTCCCTCAGGTACCCCATCCACTGGCCCCGGGAGCGCTGCTATGGTGACAAGGACGAATTTCCAGGAGTGAGGACCTACGGTGTCCGTGAGCCAGATGAAACCTATGATGTTTACTGCTATGCAGAGCAAATGCAAGGTGATTTGGGGCTTTTATTGTTACTAGATACAGAAGCAGCCAAAGCCCTGATCGTGCCTAAACTGAACAACAGCAAATACAGAGGCAATGGGCCTAGAGAAAAGACAGGTTAAAGCTGGAAAGGCACATACCCTGCCAAGGCCAGATGTTCTCTACAGTCTCTTTATTAGACCTTGGACAATTTTAATGTCAAATGACTAATACAGTACAGAGGGTGGAGTCCGTCTAACCTCCACCAGACTCCACGCCATCCTGCCTGGTCAGCCATTTGAGTGTATGACATTCAGAGGTGTCAATCACTCGTGCTTATGACAGGGATCCATTGAAATATTCAGCACAACGGAACTGCCACTGTCCTTTGTCTCCCTCTTGCCCTGTGGCTCCAGCTGGTGTGGTGTGCTTTGCTCCAGTCTGCATTTGGTCTGCAAGACTCACTTTCTTCTGGTCTTTGCAAAGTCACCAACATGGAGCTGCATTTCACCTCTAATTTGCAGGATTCTTCATCTTATCCAAACTCTCAGGAGTGGGAAGGGGATAGAAAGGGAATTGGGATTAAATTCTACAGGTAATTCCCGTGCTAATGGATGATGTGATTGCAGGCAAAGTCTTCTATGCCACTGCCCCGGAGAAGTTCACCTTCCAAGAAGCTTTCGACAAATGCCGCAGTTTGGGAGCGCGCTTGGCCACCACGGGCGAGCTGTACCTGGCCTGGAAGGACGGCATGGACATGTGCAGCGCGGGCTGGCTGGCCGACCGCAGCGTCCGCTACCCCATCTCCAGAGCACGGCCCAACTGCGGGGGCAACCTGGTGGGCGTGAGGACGGTGTACCTGTACATCAACCAGACGGGGTACCCGCACCCCGACTCCCGCTACGATGCCATCTGCTACAGCGGTGAGTGCTCGGGGCTGTGGGACTGAGCAGTGCCTCTGCACACCAGCCAGCACACCTCCCTGGCCAGAGACAACCTCTTGCTTCTTTGTTGTTGGGTTTTTTTTTAAAAAAAGAGAGGTGGAGAAAGGAGGTTTGGCAAAGGACTAAGTCCTCCATTTGTGTTCAGGAGAAAGCAGATCCAGAAAGCTGCCCGACCTGTGCATGGGGGGCTCCGCTTCTCTCCAGTCCTCCCACACCTTCCTGCTCTCATGGCCCTCCTGGAGACACAAAGCAGAGCTCAGGTGCTTCATGTACCAGACTTTGAAGGCTGGAGGAGGAAGTGAAGGAGCAAGAGAACAGGTCTGACCCTGAAGATGTGTGTAGTGATGAGATGTGATGCGGTACAGATGCGTGACTGAAAATCCACGCTGGGATAAATCTGAGACTGACGCAGTCTCTACGAGTTGTGGATCAAAATTGCACCTAGGAAGTGAAGAGCATCCCAGCTACTCCCCCTTTCTTCTAACTGCACACTTCTCCCTGCAGCAAGAAGAGGGGAAAACACAGTGATATATGGTATTTTCAGGGCAGCCAGAAGCCA
The DNA here is from genome assembly GCA_013397725.1 of Rhagologus leucostigma. Taxonomy (NCBI): domain Eukaryota; kingdom Metazoa; phylum Chordata; class Aves; order Passeriformes; genus Rhagologus; species Rhagologus leucostigma. The sequence goes on along the minus strand of VZTD01005508.1, from coordinate 806,275 downwards.
ACATTCAAGTAGGATCACCATGGTTAAAAAAATAACAGTATTTTAAAATATGTGTTGAAACCCTTCTGAAACAGACGAGATCTGTTGTGCCCACATACATCTCCCAGACCCTTGGAGGTACCCAGTTAATGTGGCCAAGTTAAAGACTGGTCCACCAGGCCACAGCCTTCTGGTTGTCTCAGGGTTCGCCTCTGAAACTGCTGCATATGGTCAGTCCTTGTCTGAGCATCTTTATAGAAATCTCTGAATCCCTTGAGATCTGAAATGTACGGGCTAAAATGAACTAGCAGTAAAATGGAATTGTACATGGAGCAGGGGAAGCGGTATTAGAGGAAAACTCAGGCATTGCTTTTCCCTCCCCCGCCAAGACCTGCCTTGCTGCACATCCAAGATGTGACCCATCCCTCCCTTACCTGCCCTCACAGTTCTGTTTCATGCTGCTCTGTAAACCACTGTCCTTGTTGTCAGCTGAGTGGCTCAGTGACATGATAAGCACATTCTCCTAGACCCAAGGGATGCCACTTGAGCAGGAAAGTGATTTGGGAGAGGAAAGGAGGGAACTGTTTGAATGTATTTGGTACAGCAAGTGGCCTTGGCTGTCCTGGCCATAGGGTTAGGAAGCTTATATGGGATGAGCTCTTAAGTCGTCATCTGGGCAGAGCAAAAGGAGATCACGATCCTGGTGAGGCTTCACGCACTGAGTGCGAGGATCCAGTTGTCTTTCTCCCACGGCTCAGACAGATCTGCTGTGGAGGTTATCCAAGCTCCCCGACCTCCCTCCATCCACCTTAACTTCCTTGCAGCAGGCACTAGAGGTCAGTACAGACTTGGATATGGGCAAGGTGTTCCCGGGAAGGAGAACTGGCAGGAGCGCCGGGAATGTCCCCGCTGAATAACCAGATTTGGAGCACGCGGTGGCTCAGTGCCTCGAGACCATGCCCTCCGTGCTGAGCCGTTGTAGAGAGCCACAGTGGAGGAAGGAAAACCATTTATTTTACCAAACTGTCATGATTTTCCTAATCCCCTCAGAGCCAGCAGATACCCAGCTGCTTCTCAGATGCAGCACCAGTGCAGTTCACCTCATCAGACTGACATTATCCTCTCTGATTGCTGCTTTGTGTCCTGATGCAGGCGACGACATTGAGAGCCTGGTCCCAGGGCAGTTCATCGACGAGACAGAGAGCGAGCTGGGCAGCGCTTTCACCGTCCAGACTGTCACCCAGACCGAGGTGGAGCTGCCTCTGTCGCTCAACGCCACGGAGGAGGAGGCCCGCGGCAGCATCGCCACCCTGGAGCCCATTGAGATCACCCCCACCACCACCAAGCTGTACGAGGGCTTCACTGCCCTGCCTGACCTCTTCACCACCGCTGTCACAGCAGAGACAGCTGCCACACAGGAGGAAAATGTGACCAGGGAGGATGTCACAGTGGTGTGGACTGTACCTGAAGAGGCCACCACCATAGACTTAGGCGCTGCCATCACCACCATAGCCTTAGGTACTGCGGGTAGCACCGAAGCGGCAGAGGTGAGCTCGGTGGGAGAGTTCATGGGGGTGACTGCCACACCAGGACTGGAGTCTGCCTCGGCGTTCACAGTGGAAGATCAGCTTGTGCGCGTGACAGCCGCCCCCGGTGCCGGTCACCTCCCCAAGCAGCCCATCTCCCCCACGGGTAAGTCACCAGGACTCCGAGAAGCCTGAAGATCAGTTCACTCTGGAGGTAACCATTCAGCTGAAAACAGCCTGGGGTTCTGCCATCACAGAGGGCATCGGGGTCCCTGGAGGTGCACTGGCCTGTTTGGGGTCAGGTACAAGATGAGTGCCTCCATCACAGTAGGGCAGGAGGGGAGAGGAGAAAGCTGTGGGCCACCCCATCATGTGATGATCAGGGCTCGGGCTGCAGTGATCACACTCTGCTGTCCCATATGCATCTGACTCCAGGAAAGGGGAAAGTCAAGGTAGGAAGACCTTAGAGGAGGGCTAGATAGATCCCCAGAACATCACCCTCAGTGGCAGTAGAGCTCCATGAATGAGGCATCTCCATCACAGGGACTTTGAGAGGGCCTGGCCCTCGCACTGGTGTTTGGAAGACTCTTTCTGGTCACGCATCTCAGTGCAGGGAGTCCTGTACCCGCTGTCTCACCACAGCTTCTCTTCCCCCAGGTGTGGTGTTTCACTACCGAGCAGCCACCAGCAGATACGCCTTCTCCTTCGTCCAAGCCCAGAAAGCCTGCCTGGAGAACAGTGCCGTGATCGCCACCCCCCAGCAGCTCCAGGCTGCCTACGAGGCTGGCTTTGACCAGTGTGATGCTGGCTGGCTGCGGGACCAGACAGTCAGGTAAAGTTACACTGACTTGGTGAAAACACCCCTCAAAATGACAATTCAGCCATGAAATTGAGGCTTTACTCTGGTCTATCCTGCTGCTCTCATCATCAGCATCGAAAGCTTTGCTGACCCAAGGTTGTCTCCAGTCCATGATATTCAGTGGCCAAGAGATGTGTTCTTGTCCACTTCTTTTCCTCATTTCCTCACCTGTGTATACATCTTGCACCAGTGAGCCTTCCTGGTGTGTGGGAAGAGCAGCAGGAAATTTGTATTTATTGCCTCGAGCTGTAAGTGGACTTGTCTCCAATTCACACTGGGGGCCCTGAGCACCTCAAACAGTGAAGAATTCACGTCCTGCTCACAAGCACACTGAGGTTCTTCGGTCCTGGGTACACAGAGCTGATCTTGGGTTACCTCCTCTCTTCTTCTTTTGGTAGATATCCCATTGTGAATCCCCGAAACAACTGCGTGGGAGACAAAGAGAACACTCCAGGCGTGCGTTCATACGGCATGCGCCCAGCCTCGGAGACCTACGACGTGTACTGCTACATCGACAGGCTCAAGGGTACATCCTCCCCCTTCCCTTGAGCACTGCTGTAGAGCAAAAATGTGCTCCACACCTCCACTTCTGCCTGTAGATGGCTGGGATGCAGGGACTCACCCGTTTTTCCCTCCCATCCCTCAGGCGATGTGTTCTTCGCAACTCAGCCAGAGCAGTTCACCTTCCCAGAAGCCCAGCGGTACTGCGAGAGCCAGAACGCCACGCTGGCCTCTGTTGGCCAGCTCCACGCCGCCTGGAAGCGGGGCCTGGACAGGTGCTATGCGGGCTGGCTGGCCGACGGCAGCCTGCGCTATCCCATCGTGAGCCCCCGTCCCGCCTGCGGGGGGGATGCGCCGGGAGTCAGGACCCTGTACCAGCACCACAACCAGACGGGCTTCCCCGACCCGCTGTCCCGGCACCACGCCTTCTGCTTCAGAGGTACCGTCCCAGCCCCTGCAGGGTGCAGAAACCTGTCTCCTCAGGGAAAGGGATTTCAAAAGGGAGGCTGGGCATGTTGAGGAGGCATCCTGGACTGTGAATTTTTGGGAACTCCCTTCAATGCCTTTTTCGTTCCAGCTCTGCCTCCTGTGGAGGAGGAGGGGGTCACCCCATTCTTTGAAGATGTGCTGGCAACACAAGTGATCCCTGGAGTGGAGGGGGTGCCCTCTGGGGAGGAGGTGACCGTGGAGACGGAGTCTGCCACTCAGCCTGAGAATCAGACGGCCTGGGGAACAGAGGTCTTTCCAACCGATGTGTCACTGCTCTCAGGTGGGTTCAGAGCTTCCTTGTAGCCTCTGTCATGCTGGGCTGGTGGTGTAGGGTTGGGACACTCCCAAAATATAAATAATTTTCCCAACTCCTTCTCTTTGTTTGCTCTTTCTTTCCCAGTGAGTCCATCTGCTTTTCCTCCAGCTACCATAGTACCAGAGGAAGCAAGTACCAATGGTTCCGTCACTGAAGTGTCAGGGGAGGTGACTGAATCTGGAGAGCATCAAGTCAGTGGTGAATCTTCGGCATCCGGGTGGGTACCTGGAGTGCCAGATACAAGCAGAGAACCAGCTTCTGGAGTTTTTGAACTTAGCGGAGAGCAGTCGGGGATTGGAGAGAGCGGACTACCATCGGTAGACCTGCATGCCAGTGGTTTCCCACCTGGAGAAAGTGAGCTGCCCTCAGGAGACCTGAGTGGTGTGCCTTCTGGCGTGGTTGATATCAGTGGCCTGCCTTCTGCAGAGGAGGAGATATCGGTGTCTATTTCAAGGATACCAGAAATTAGTGGGATGCCATCTGAAGTGGAAAGCAGTGGGCTGCCTTTTGGAGTGAGCGGAGAAATCTCTGGCACTGAGCTAGGCAGTGGCATGTCATCTGGAGAGGAAAGCGGACTCGCCTCTGGTTTTCCTACCGTCTCTCTTGTGGATGCCACATTAGTGGAAGTTGTAACAACAGTGCCAGAACGGCGGGAGGAGGGAAAAGGGTCCATCGGAGTCAGCGGTGAAGGAGATCTGTCAGGGTTCCCATCCTCTGAGTGGGACAGCAGTGGTGGAATCCAAGGCTTACCCTCAGGAGCTGAGCCCAGTGGGGAGCCCTCTGGAGTACCCGAACTCAGCGGGCTGCCCTCGGGAGGGCCTGAGTTTAGCGGGTTGCCCTCAGGACTGGATGCCAGTGGAGAAACATCTGGAACACATGAGATCAGTGGCCTGGTGGACCTAAGTGGCCTTACCTCAGGTATTGACGGAAGCAGCGAGGCCTCTGGCATTACCTTTGTAGATGCCACTCTGGAGGAAGTGACAACAACCCCGCCAGTTACAGGAGCAGAAGCAAAAGAGACTTTGGAAACCAGTGGATTGCCTTCGGGAGGTGAAGATGCATCAGGAATGGGATCTGGGAGTTTAGACATCAGTGGTGAGCCTTCTGGGCATGTAGACTTTGGTGGGAGTGTTTCTGGAGTGCTGGAGATGAGCGGATATCCGAGTGGAGTGACAGACAGCAGCGGAGACATCTCTGGAGTTGATGTCACCAGTGGTCTTCTGTCTGGAGAGGAAAGTGGACTCACCTCTGGTTTTCCCACCGTCTCTCTTGTGGATACCACTTTGGTGGAAGTTGTAACACAGACGTCAGTGGCGCAAGAAGTGGGAGAAGGACCATCTGGGATGATAGAAATCAGTGGATTTACTTCTGGAGACAGAGAATTATCTGGAGAAGGGTCTGGAGCTGCAGAGACTAGTGGGTTTCCTTCAGGGGCAGGAGACTTGAGTGGAGAGCCATCTGGAATCCCATACATCAGTGGAGACTTTTCTGGAGCCACAGATCTAAGTGGACAGTCTTCAGCAGTGACTGATATTAGTGGGGAGGCCTCAGGGCTTCCAGGAATCACTTTGGTCACTTCTGATTTAGTAGAAGTGGTGACAAGACCAACGGTATCACAGGAATTGGGTGGGGGAACTGTCACATTTCCCTACAGTTTGGGGCCAAGTGGTGAAACCTCTGCATCCGGTGAACTAAGTGGGGAAACATCTGCGCTGCCAGAAGGTGCTCTAGAAACATCAACAGCTTATGAAACCAGTGGTGAAACATCTGCATTTCCTGAAACTGGTGTAGAAACATCCACGATTCATGAAATCAGCGGGGAGACGTCTGCATTTCCCGAATTTAACACAGAAACATCAACAATTCAAGAAATCAGTGGAGAAACCTCTGCGTTTCCTGAAATTTTCACAGAAACATCCACGAGTCAGGAAGCCAGAGGTGAAACGTCTGGCTATCCCGAAATTATCATAGAAGCATCCACAGGTCGAGAAGTAAGTGGGGAAACCTCTGCGTTTCCTGAAGGTAGCACAGAAATGTCCACAATACAAGAAATCAGTGGGGAAACATCTGCATTTCCTGAACTTAGAATAGAAACGTCCACAAGTCAAGACTTCAGTGTGGAAACAACTGCATTTCCTGAAATTAGAATAGAAACATTCACAAGCCAAGAGGCCAGGGGTGAAATATCTGGCTACCCTGAAATTAGCATAGAAACTTCGACAGTCCACGAAACCAGTGGAGAAACATCTGCCTTTCCTGAAATCAGCATAGAAACTTCCACAGTGCATGAAATTAGTGGAGAAAGCTCTGCATTTCCTGAAATTAGAATAGAAACATACACAAACCAAGAAGCCAGGGGTGAAACGTCTGCCTACCCAGAAATTAGCATAGAAACTTCAACAGTCCATGAAACCAGTGGGGAAACTTCTGCATTTCCTGAAATCAGCATAGAAACTTCGACAATCCGTGAAACCAGTGGTGAAATATCTGTATTTCCTGAAATTAGAATAGAAACATCCACAGGTGAAGAAGTTCGAGGTGAAACATCTGCATTTCCTGAGATTAGCATAGAAACTTCTACAGTCCATGATATCAGTGGGGAGACATCTGCATTCCCTGGGTTTGGCATAGAGACACCAAGAAGTCAAGAAGCCAGGGGTGAAACATCTGCCTATCCTGAAATTTTCATAGAAACATCCACAGTTCAAGAAGCCAGCGGGGAAACTTCTGCGTTTCCTGAAATCAGCATAGGAACACCCACAAGTCAAGAAGCCCGAGGTGAAACATTTCCTGAGATCAGCATAGAAGCATCCACAGTCCATGAAACCAGTGGGGAAGCGTCTGCATTGCCTGCTGCTAACATCAGAACAGCTGCCACATCTTTGGCCAGTGGAGAGCCCTTTGGTACTCCTGAGGAGAAGATTCCTGATGCAACATCTGGAGCTGTGACACACTCGATCACAGGCATTTCGGGGGAAACCTCTGTCCCAGATATTGTAATTAGTACCAGGACTCCAGATGTTGAACCAACACAGGGACTCAGGAACCCTGAAGAGGCTCAGCTTGAAATAGAGCCTTCCCCTCCTGCGGTGTCAGGACAAGAGACGGAGACAGCTGTTGCTCCAGACAATCCCCGTCTGCTGGCCACCACCACTGCTGCCCTGCCTCAAGCCTCACAAGAAGCAATTGACGCATTAGGACCCACTACAGAAGGTAACATATGTCTCATATGGAGGGGAAAGCTTTGTGGAAGGGAAGGAGGGGGCATAGCTGTCACTTTTTTTTTGCTTTTTATATAGCAGAGAACATTGACACAAAAGCACATTTGAGCAGAACATTGTTCTGATGGAAAGCCATAAACATGGGGTTTTCCACAGGTCATGATCGTAAAATTGTTTGAGTTGAAAAAGACTTTTATGATCATTGAATCCAACCATTAACCCAGCACGGCCAAGTCCACCACTAACCCACGTCCCTCAGTGCCACCTCTACACATCCCTTAAATCCCTCCAGGGATGGTGACTCAACCTGTTCCCTGGGCAGCCTGTTCCAATGTTCCACAGAATGGCTCCACCTGCCAGAAATTTCCACCCTGCATGCAGCTGAGAAGTTGGAGAAGATGGGCTGCAAGTCTCAGTCCTGTACTGTTTCTCTTTCCATGGTGGGCTGACCTGCTGCCTATAGCCCCAAGTATTGCTCAGCGTGTGGGCACCCTCTGGTCTGTGTCTTATGCTGCTCTCTGCAGCTAGAACGGGACGAAGGTGTGAGATAACCCTCAGAGCATCACTAGCTTTTGTCAGCTCTGTTGATAAATGCCCTTCCCTCCACCCTGCCTTTTTAGTGTTTTAGTTCTCTGTCTTTGGTAGGGCCCCTTGTTGCCAAGTACAAACACACACAATATTTAAGCCTGATTAACCACTTATGGTGAAAACACTCTCCTGGCATTCTGACGAGCATTCCCTGAGCAGAGTGCACATGCTGTGAAAGCATTAGTGCACTACAGTGAGAAGAAAAACAAGATGCAAGGCATTGCGCCTCTTGGCCAAGGGAGGTGCCCAGTCCTGGTAACACAGGATGTCCTGCAGCATCCCTGCACACAGCTTGGTTCCCCTGTGCTGCCATCAGGAGCTGGCACCTGGGGACAAGCCTTGTTTGAAAGCCATCAATGCTTGCGCTGTTGTACGAATGTCCTGCACGTGCTCAGTTCTCAAAGGGCCACATGTTGCTTAAGTATGGTACAAAATGTATGTGCAAAGAGATCGGCTCAGTTCCTTCTAGCAAAAGTGTCATCAGTTCCACCCCTTCCCACATCACCCCCTAAATGCTTCTTTTCGGTCCATTTACACCGTACAGCATAGCTAGCTCTGGACTCAGTAGGGGTTTGTAAGTGCAGGGCTTTGTGAAGCTCAGCCTGGTTTCTAACGTCATTTCCATCCCCAAAGTGTTTCCAGTGAGTCACTGCTCTTCCCCCTGCGTCACCTCTCTCCCTCTGAGAGCACAGGCAATCACAAACCTTTGTTCAGTCCTGCTCACAGCCCATCTGCAGTCCCCTCTGTCTGTGCTGAGCAGCTGCCCTGAGGATGCTGCAGGAGTGGGTGAGGGCAAATCAGCAGGGTCATTCCCACAGCACTGATCCAGCCTGGCACAGCATCCAGGGCTTGGCAGGGTGGTGCAGGAGTTATGGACCCAAAAACCCCTCTTGCAAAAGTAGGCTCTGCTTTTGGGCCATGATTACTGCCACGTCCAAGCCCAGAGACAAAAATAAGCCAGCAAAGGCAGCATTGAGGGGGAGGAAGGAAGCCAGTGAGGATCAGTAAAAATTAAAAAAAAAAATTTAAAAAAAATTGGCCCCAAAATATGGTTTTATTGCACTGCTTTTTCTTTTTAAAAATTAACCACACGGCAATTGCCAGATTCCTCAGACCACTTGTTAGCCAACATTTCTGTGAAGTATTTTGAAAGAAAACCATGTGTTCAGCAGCTCATGTGTGAAGAATCTTGAAAAATGTTCTGAAATTGGAATATGTGCGTTTGCAAGTCACAGAGGGGACAATGTAGCAGTTGGGGTTTCTTAGCAGGTGACAGCAAGAGGTAAGCAACAACTGCATGAAGTTTAATCGTACACTTCATAAATTAGAAATGGGCTTGAGTACATGTGTGTGGCTGGTACTCCCACCAGGGAAGATATTCTAGCGTAAAACTTGTCTTTTTATTGGTAAACTTTACTACAATGTCCCTACAGGGTTAAGTGCAGTCCTGGTCAGGGCTTGAAGGAAGCTCAAAAAACTGTATTGACCATGAACTCAAAACACCCCTGCAAAAAGGCAAACCTCTGCTAGAGAATTACAGCAAAGAGACGTCAAAAGAAGAAGAAAAAAAAAAGTGGGATAAAAAAGAATCCTAGGTTTCCTTTTTCGGGTTGTTACTTTTTACAGAGCTCTGGGGATTGCGAACATGGAAAGTCTACAAGGAAGAACCGTAGGCTGGATCCCAAAATGCCATTTCCCATGTTGTGGCTGCCTTTTCACTTGAAGCTTCCCAGTCTTGAAATTTAGCTCTTGCAAAAAAAAAGCCAGTTCTTGCAAAAAAAATCAGTTCTTATATCCATGCCTTGTGCTGTGCTCAGGGTTTGTAGGGTGCAATGAGTGCCCACGAAGTGCAATGGATTTTGACTGACATTAAAGCACGGGTGAAGCTGGTTCAGCTTTACAGGAGCTCAGAGTGAGGAACAGGAAGGAATGTGGCTTTTGCCCTCTGGCCCTGCTGTTGGAGGGTTCCAGTTAGATCCAGCAGTCTGTTTAGTGGGATGATTCAAGAGGAATGATATTATTCTGCTCTGCTGTAGCCTAAAAGTAGCTCTAAAAGCCAGAGATAGAAGACCTAAGATTAACACTTGGAGTGCCAGTATGTTTTAGTATTTAACCAAATTGAAGGCTGTGCATGTACATGTCTTTAGTCAGCATTTGATTCCTTCATGAGGACACAAGCTGAAAGAATTGTCCATAGGCTTGGCTTCCTCACCCAGGGTTTTGCCAACTCAGCGGGTCTTTTTGCTTCTGGTAGCATTTGAAGACAAATAATTATTAGCTGAAAAAACATGCTGGCACTTCAGGGAAAGGCTGCGGTTTGGATCACTCTGACCAGTCAGTGACTTAAAAACTTCGCTCCAGTTGTGGGGGAAAAGAGAAATGTGCTGAAATGGCATCTATTTCTGTTAAGTTTTGCTTGTCTCTGGTGAAACAAGTCCATGAAGTCTGTTGCCTATGGCCCCACACAGCAGAAGGTTGGAATACAAATGAGGAAAGGTCTTAATGGGCTTTCCTCATGCTTTACCACCTGGAAGTACGAGGGTTGAGTTTTGTCGGTCCAGAGAAAATCATGCAGAAAAAAAAGGCAAGAAAATATTCACCTGATTCAGAATGTTTCACCCAATGTGGAGAGCAAATTATGCTCTCAAGAAGGAGATGGAGGTACCAGTCCTGGATGAGAGGCACAGACCCTTTGTGGCTGAGCAGATGATTTGATGTCTCCTGGACACACTGTCTGCTTTGCATCAGAAGTTAATTTGCTTAAACAAAACCTTCCTTTGCAGAGGTAACCTACAATCTTGGACATTTACTTTTACACATAACATTTTGGAGACAGAGTTATCCAAATTTCCTGAGCTCTTCTTCCATGTGAGTGTTGGACAAATTGAAGCTTCCAGCAGATCAACAGGTCCTCCTGAAAACTTGATGATATCCAGTAGAAAAGAGTTTTTTAAAGCTGCAGCAATGCTTGCCCCTTCTGCTGCATGAAGACTTCAGTTCAATTATTGTAGTTAATTATTTTAATGACTTAATTGCTCATTTTAAGTCAGTACCTGGCTATGTGATGTTCAATAGTAGCATTGAACTTAAAATGTGAGAGAACAGGTTTCCGCAACTCCTTCTATTCTTTTCTTCTAGGAGTCACCCTACAATGGCTCCAATGTTTTTCTTTGATGTTTGAGCTGTCAGATCAGTAGTTCAAACTTCCCAGCAGATTCTGAAAAGCAAATTTAATTTGTACCTGGATTATTTCTTTTCCCCAGTCTCTAGGAGATAATTATCTAGTTGGTCTCTGATTCCCTGTTTGGATAATTGCACTTACAAGGAGGCCTATAAAGAAAGGGTGAGGGGCACAACAGGCACGGTTGGGCATCCTGAAAATGCCTTGCCCTTCTCTCTGACCTCTTCTGCTCCGTAGAACAGAAACAGGAGGATATAGAAATATTATAGAACATATTACTAAACCTATTACTCACAGCTTCAGGTAAACCACAGTTTGTTCATTTTTTGGGTGATAGCATCCTCTCTGCCCACCAGCTGCTTCTCCTTAGATGTTTTTAGCACAAAGCTGACTTTGTTTAATGGATATTCTTGCTCATCTTCCGTATAGGCAGCCATGGAGACAAATGCACAGACTACACTGTTTTAGGAAATGGTAGCATTGTTTCTGATATTGTTGTCTCAGCTTGAGATGAAGCATTTTAAAAGCATTTCCTTCTCACCACTGACACTGCGTGTTCACTTGTACATGCCATTTGCCTTCTGAGCAAAACCAGAGCCAATCTATTTTTCTTTCTTTTCTTCCAGGTTTCTGTTTCCAATTTCCATGATCTCGTACAACAAATTTTTTCAAAGGCATTGGGAGAATCATAGAATCATAAAATGGTTAGGGTTGGAAAGGGCCTACCTCAAACCTCCCTCTCACCATGGGCAGGGATGACAAGAATACTTCTCTTGTTTTTAGTGGCACCAAAAGAAAATTATTCTGACTAAACGTAGTGTATATCTGGCAATGGAGAAGAAATCTTAGGAAGAAAATGGTGAAACAAATTCAAACTTTGCACTGGAGCTGTGTAACTCCCCTTGCTTTCTCCAGCCAACAGTTTACATCTTCCAGATGAAAGACCTGGTTTACATTGGCTATTTTGTTTTAATTGATTTATTAAAAAGAAAAATATCTAAAAGTTAGACCTTGGGTCCTGTTAGTAGCAAAAAATAGAAACAGTTGTGACAGTAGAATTGAGGAATTCTTGCAGCTTCCGGGCAATATTAAGTGCGGTATGAACCCTCTTCAGAAGAGTTGCTACTCCTGCATTATCCTCAAGGAGTTAAAAACATGTTCTGACTGGGTTTCCTATTCTCGGCACCGCGAGGCATTTTCTCCCCGTCTTTGTTTTACGGCTGCAGCTCTTGAAAGAGAGGGCTGCCTCCCTCCTGCATTCCTCGACTGTCGCTGTCCTTTGTTAGCGAGGGGTAATAATAGCAGCGGTCTTGTCTCCCTGTCAGTTGATAAGCGCTTGAGCTGCATCGCAAAGCAGAGGTGGCTGTTTGGATGGCTGCTCACCCAAGCAAATAAATAGCTCGTGTCTAAGATCCTTGAGTGTCCAGGTACCTGGCAGCCAGCGCTGCGGGAGCGGGGGCTGAGCAGAGCGGGCACACCTCGTGTGTTGCAGGCTTTGCAGCTGGCTGAAAAGGTGTGCAGTGATTTGCTGACCTCATCTAGCTCTAAACAGTGTGGAAGTGGACACATTTACAGTATATAAAAGGCTAGGGAAAAAAATGCTAAGTGTTGTGTGACAGATGCAATTTTTTTTTTTTTAATGGAGTTCTCACCTTCTGTAAATCGTGTTTGTGGCTTAGATGCCATATCCAAGAAACACCCACAAACCAGCTTGCCAGGATTTCCAGAGGCAACGTCACTGCCAATTTTACCATTTAGACCTTTCTTAAATACCTCTGAGATCCAGATTTTCTGGGAGGACCAGAATCAGAAACACTTTCTCCAACCTGCCAGATATATTTGAGTTTTCCAATATCAGCTTGGTGAGGTGATTCTACATCCAGATGGAGAGAGAGGGTCACTGCCTCAACAGCCCAGCAGGCTGAAGGGGAGGTTGGTGTTTATGATCATCACATGTTTAAAACATCTTCTCTCCAGCCATTTCAAGCACAACTTTTGGGAAAAAAAACCTGTCTCTGTCTCACTTGTGTTTGTTGTTTGTTTTTCCAACATTACCTACAAGTACACACCCTTTCTTTATGTGTCATATATAAATATATATGCATATGTATGAGGAGATATGTGACACATATATTATAATCAGAGATTTCTTTTTACTGCATATATAATATGTGCAACCATATTATATGCGATATCTGTAAAAGGAAACTCTGTTCCAGTCTTATTTCCCAGCTGGAAATCTGTGGCAATGACTTTGCACATGTGTGCCTGCTCCCCCCTCTTCCAAGATTAGGGATGGCAGCACACAGCAGGTCTCCTGCATCTCAGAAGAGATCTTGGACACGCCAAGTTTTATTCCACATGGCTGAAGACAGCTGAAGGCTCATTATCCCCGGCTAAACATTCAGCTTTAGCTCTCGTGTGTGCTTCGCTCCCACCTCTGCAGTGTTCTTTCCACTTCATGGAGCCTGACGAATGAAGGAAAGCCTTTCCTTACGTGTTCAGCTGGAGCCCACTGGAATCAACATGAACTTCTGCTGCCACTGCTGCTGGGAAGCCCAAAGGGCCTCTTGAGTTGCAATCACCCCTCAGGATACCTCGTTTTTCTTTATGCTCTCTGTCTTCTAGGAACTCCAAGTGTGACTAATAAGCAATACTCAGCCAAGTTCAGCTCCTCTATTCTTCCTCTAGGCTTGTGACTCCCATTTTGTTCTGGAAAGTCTCAAAGTATTTACTAGTATCATGGAAACAGGAATTCTCTTCATGTTGCAGCGAACAAAGAAATCCAGAAAGCTTTCCTGACATTTAGAAGGGCAATCCAGAGTGAAAAAATTCTTCTCTCAGAGAAGAACTGCAAAACTGGAGTAAGAGGCTGATCAGCCATCTGAGGAATGATTTCACTGCTCACAGTGATACAGCCCAGAGTAAAGATGACAATCTCCTTGCTCCAAAGCACACACAGATTTACCATCCGAGGTCAGAAAGGATTTTTTCCATCACTTAGGCACGTTACAGAACATACCAGCTTTTAGATGACGTATCAGACCTTGGCCACTGAGTCACTAGACAGCCACAGGGGGTATAACGCCCATCTGCTCTCTTGTGCCTGGGGACACTGAGCAGCTGGGCCTCAGCTCCAAGAAAACAATATCCAACCAAATACACCCCAGTCAGAAGATGAACACAGATCTTGGGGAGTCTCTGCTCTGCTCTGCTATTTCCACAGCCAGCATGTTTATCATCTTTGAGTGTTTCCTCACTAACCCTGTCATCTGCAAGAAGAGCATGGAGTGTTAGTCATCACTTTTAAAGCCTTACATTTCTCCTGAGTGTGAAAGAAACGCTGTCTCGCATGAGGATCTAACCAGCCATCATTTAACCCAACCTGAGCGGATGTGTTCCCATTTTCTTCCTTAGTCTTCCTCCTTGTTTCTGAGCTGAATGTATCTGAAATCTTTCCATTCTGAATGACCCTTCTTCTGATTCCAAAGCTCTCTCCACCAAGATGGAGTCCACAGCTGGAAAAGATGTACCAGCTTCTTCCATCCCCGTCACAAGCAAAAGAGCACAGAGTGGGGACAGGTCTGGAGAAAATGGCACTGCACTCCAGCATCCCTCACCAAGGAAGAAGCACCCACAGTCAGGTCTAAGATCCTTAAAGAGAAAAAGTTGAGGGTCTCTGAACCACCTTTGAACCCACTTTTTTTCTACTCTGCACTTTCTTCATCTTCACTGAGAAGAGATTTCTTGACACAGACCTTCATCTAAATGGTAAGGAAGAAACTATTAGTGAGGATGGACAACCAGGAATGCTGGTTAGGAGACAACGATCTATTTGAGGATGTTTCCATCACTTATGAGAATTCCACATTCTTCCTCATAGACCTTTAGCTGGTGGAGACACAGACACAAGTTTGCATGTTTGACACATCAGGCAGAGACAGCGGACAAGGAAGAGCTCCCACAGCAAGTGCTGTGCATTGGATACATCTTGCTGAGCTTGTTCTGATATCTTCAGAGTGGTGTTCAACCATCAGAAAACCAATGTCTTCCTTGTAGGGTGGGTTGGGTCTCTTGCCTTCTCCAGCAGCAGCAGTGGCAGTATGTTATAAAATACAACTCTCCCAAGTTCCCCCAAAACAGCTGATATTCCCTCCTAAACAAGCAAGGAAACAAGTTCTCCTGTTGGTGGAGTTGCCTGCCCAGAGCCCTAATGGAAGCCCTTGATTTCTTGCAGACACCGATGTGTGCCACTCAAGCCCCTGTCTGAACGGAGCCACCTGCGTTGATGGCATCGACTCTTTCAAATGCTTTTGCCTTCCCAGCTACGGAGGGGACCTGTGTGAGATCGGTACGGCCTCCCTGGCTTCAGCTAATCCTACTAACTGCTGCACCACCTTGTTCCCATGCTACCCCCAAAAAAAGATGATCCCCAGTGCTCCCATCAGTGCTGCCCTCATCTCAGTAAGCTAACCTCTAACAGCAGCTTAAAACACACAAGGGAAAAGCTTTGAGGCTTTTGAATATCTGTTTTTATAAGTTTGTTCCTCACAGCACCACGCCCTCTAAGATTCCCAAGCAGAATCTTCTTGTGTCTTCTCCAGCTTTCTCTTTTTTAAGTTTCTCTGGTGAATCTCCACATAGATGATAACAACGCTGATCACAGAAGTCTCTGTCTCTTTGGGTCAAGGGTCTTTCTGTTCATCTGTAACAGTAGGGAACCTTCTGAGTACATCTTCACCCCAGGCAAACTTTCTCTGCTAGACTGAAATTTCATGGAAGGATGCTTCAACTGAGCCATGAAAAATGATTGTGTTTCTCCCGGGGAAGATGCAGCTGAGAGAAGCCTCGTTCACTCCAGGAATCTCTACCAGTTTGACACAGCATGACATTTTTGTCATCTCCACAACATGGCTTCCTGTGGCAGAATCAGCAGGGAATGTATCTTTGAGAAAACGGGAAGCAACCTGTATTTCCATCAAAATTAGGCATTCTGACCTGCGCTAATACTTCTTTTTGTTTCTACAAGGAAAGAAAAAGAGTTGTGCTCTTTCTTAAAGCTGATGAAAGTCCAAACTTTTATCATCTTAGCGGAGGGGAAGCTCTCCTGCCTTGCTCAAACAAAAGAGAAATAAGGTTGCAGGATCTTCTTCACCTTGGCATGAGTAACGATAACATACGTTGGATTTTCTCCCTCCCTTTCTCCTCATCTCTTTCTGCTTCCAGAATGAACATGTTGAGTAGACCATAAGGAGAAGGCTCAGGATCATTGGACCTTCTGGGCAGAAATTATGCTGTCTTAACATCACTTTCCCAATGCAACCTCATCAGCCCTTGATTTACCCATCCATGATACCTGTTGTTGAAGATCCTTGTAATCCAACCAGAGACTTTCCACCCTGTGACTGCTTATGATCTTGTGTGGTCCAAGCCAGACCTAATTTTCTCTTTTTTCTGAATTTCTCTCCCAGGCTCTGATGCCTGGGAAATGCAAGAGGAAGCCAGTGCCCCAAAATTTGTGGGGAATGTAAATCTTCATATTCCCATGAGACAGACCATCCTTGCTCCAAGGATGCTCTGCTAACTTTGAGCAAGAGATCTGCCTGCAAAACCCGAGAACCCTTAGAGCTTTACCTACTTCCAGATAACACATTTAATCTGCTAAAGAAGGCAGGAAATGCTTTTAATGTCTCAAATAACTACCAACCACTCCAACATCTATGATGTGCCTGCAATCTCTGGCTGGAAGAACACAAAAAAAGTGGATTAGGAGGAATTAGTGTGATTGAAGGTGACTAGTGCTTTGACCTACCAAGTTTAACAAAGAAGAAAGAAACTGAGTACAGAAAACCTTACTGAAAAGGGAGAGAGGCATGAGGGCTCATGGAAGCCCATCACTCTCAGAGCAGCAAGGGCCTGAGAAAGGATGGTAGATCAGGCATCTGAAAAGCTGAGATTAAACACATTTCATTTTCTGTTTCCTTCAGTTACATGTAGAAGACAGATGTGTGGTGTTGCATTGCAGGGGAACTGCTGAAGGTCTTTTCTGGTGGTTTCTCCATTTAGCTCTACTTTCCCCCATCTGTGGTTTTATTTTTCTTAACAAGCGTGTTCAGTTCATCAATGTTTCTCAGATGGTAAAAGATCTTCTGAAAAGCTGAGGAGTGTTTGCACTTCTTTAGCAGCTTCCAAGCTTTTTCATTGAGATTTAATTCTCTCTTTCCACTATGGTAAGTTTCTATCTCGATCTCTTTTCACCCATCTTGGTCAGTTTGCTTCTCCTCCAGACCTCCAGAATCACACCAAGTGATGGAACCACCCAAACCTGGTGGTCCCCTCTTTCATTTTCAACACACGTGCGTTGATTCTGGACATCTGCATATGGGGTTTGGAGGGTTTTTTTCCAAAGCAAGAAAACTGTGCAGGCCAGCACAAGAGGGAAGAGAGGTGTTCTCACTTGGTCAGTTCCTCAAAAGCAGATTTCAGGAACATTACACAGGGATTGAATTTCCCAGGAATAAGTCTGTATCATTCAAGTTTTCTAGTAGCACTCGTGTCACTGCAGACACAGGGTCTTCCACACAGGCTGCCCTCTCTGCGTGTCTTGGATGCCTTCTGACAATTTTCCCAGGGAATTCCTACAGGCAACAGTGTCGGGGTTTGCTTTTTAGTGAAAGTGATCGTGTGTTGTCCCATGCCATGGGAGCATGAGCTGCTAAGAGGTGAGTTGAAAGCTTTCAGACACGTGCACCAACTCCTTTTCATCCCTCCTCTGTGTGTTTCAGACTTGGAAAACTGCGAGGAGGGCTGGACCAAGTTCCAGGGCCACTGCTACCAGCACTTTGAAGAGAGGGAGACTTGGATGGATGCAGAGACCAGATGCCGACAACATCAAGCCCACCTGAGCAGTATCATCACCCCAGAGGAACAAGAATTCGTGAACAGTGAGTGCTGAGGGCAGGCTGAGACTGGGCGTGGTTCCAGCCACTAGACTCTCGACTCTACAGGCAGATTTATCCCAAGTGGTGTAAAACCCACCATTTGCCCCGCTGGTGCTCATATGTATCCTTACAAAGCCTCATCCTTGTATGGGTGCATCCATGCTCGTGGCAAGTTGAGTGGGAAGGGAGCCGGACAAACATGATGTAAGGAAAAAGGGCATCAGGGAATAGTGACTGGGAGGTAGCTGAACGACCCAGAGGCTCCGGGGCCAGGGACAGCTGAGATGGCAAAGAATGCTTCCAGCAAAGTGTAGGACAACCACGAGTCTTTTCTCCCCCTCCTGCTCTTCCAGGTCATGCACAGGACTACCAGTGGATCGGTCTGAGTGACAGAGCTGTGGAGAACGACTTCCGCTGGTCCGACGGGCACTCCCTGGTGAGCCAGCAGCCCGCAGCACAAGCAGGCGCCAGCTTTTGGTGGGGGGAAGAGGTTGCCCTTGAGTGGGAAGGGCCCCATGGGTTACATGTTGAGTGCTTGGGTTGGGCACTGAGTAGAGGCAACCCCAAACTCTTGTAGGGCTCATGGTTTTTCCAAGCCTCTAGAAAAGCTGGTCGCACCAACACAACAGAAATAAGAGGTGCAGGGGCATTGCTGGCAACCCACGGGCTCTGCTGGAGAGAGGTGTGGGAGAGGTTGGCGGTGAGGATGAAGGAGGGAGTAGGAGAGACCAGGGCCCAACCTTAGATGAAGGACTGTTCTCTCTCGGCAGCAATACGAGAACTGGCGGCCCAACCAACCCGATAACTTCTTTTCGGCGGGCGAGGACTGCGTCGTGATGATCTGGCACGAGAAAGGCGAATGGAACGATGTTCCCTGCAACTATCACCTCCCTTTCACCTGCAAGAAAGGAACAGGTCAGCACCCTGTGCCATGCTGGCAAGGATGGGGGGCTCAGAAGGTGGCTGTGGGTCTGGAGCAGAGTCCCCAGTGCACATGAACATGGGTTTTGTCACTGCAAACGGTGGTCAAAAAGATGGAAGGAATTAGAAACAGAAGGTGGCCAAGGATCTAGGAGAAAGTTTCGCAACAATTTGAAAATAAATAGGACAAGCCACTAAGATTCAGCAGTCCCAGGCAGAGTCATACACTGGCTGCAGCATCGCTCCCACACCCCAGCTCTGTGCCCTCACACAGACACAGGCAGCTGTTGTGATGCACAGCTCTCACAGCCTCTCCAGGAGGCAGGAATGGAGCACTGAGGCAGACCCCTGCTTAATTTCAAATCACAGAATTTTCATATCCCCCTGCCCCTAAGCTTTGTGGACAGAGGCAACCTCAAAGGGAGTTAAGGTTTCATGCGTGGAGGAGTGACGAGGCTGTGCATGCCCAGCCTGCCCTGGGTGTGAGCTGCCTGCTCAGCCAGCCAGGTGTTCTCTCACTCACTCTCCACGTCTCTGCCCATCTCCTGCAGTGGCCTGCGGGGACCCGCCTGCGGTGGAGAATGCCAGGACCTTCGGTCGGAAGAAGGAACGCTACGAAATAAACTCCATGGTGCGGTACCAGTGCGACCAAGGCTACATCCAACGCCACGTGCCCACGATTCGGTGCCAGCCCAACGGGCAGTGGGAGGAGCCACGGATATCCTGCCTAAACCGTATGTCTTGGTCCCTTTACCTTCGGGTTAGGGCTGATGCCTCCCTGCAGCTGGGAGAAAGAGCTGGGAATGCAGGGCATCATCTCAGGGTGCAGGATAGCTCCGGGCCAGGCAGAAGGGGACATCATGGTTCCCTTGACTTCTTGGAAGTTTCCCCCGTGATGGGGCCATGGGAGCTGACATCTTCTGGGCAGCTGTGGACCACAGAGCCTGGCTTGCAGGACTGACCTGGAGACTCACCAGGGCAGAGTAGGGGCAGCTCCAGAGCCAGGAAAGGGCAACAAGGAGGTTACCAATGGCCCAGGCTACTCAGAGATAGAAAAATAAATGGCTTCTGAAAGGGTGAGTTTTGGCACAACCTGCATCAACAGAGAGAACAGGAGGGGAGAGCTATGGGCCTCCAAGCCCTTCCCCGGTGTCCCCCTGCCCTGGGAGCAGACAGGAGTCCTGCAGCAGATACAAGCCGAGGGACAGGGCTGGGCTCCTGACTCTCCTCCTGTCAGGCCTCCAGCTGATGGCAGCCAGCCTTCTTCACTGGTGTCCCGGCCCACTCCCAGGCCTGCCTACACCCCTGTCCCATCCCTGATTGCCTGCAGCTTCCCAAGAATTTTGTTGGCCTCAGACAAATCACATCTGTCCAGTGGCCTCCTTGCCAGCTTCTGGTCCAGCTGGGCAGTTCCAGATAAAGCAGATTAAGCAATGGTCCCACAGCCAGGGAAAGCCGATACGGGCTTGAGGGACAAACCTCTGCCCCAGGGAGCAGATGAAAGCAGGAGGGATAGAGGAGGTGTCCAAGGGCGGCTGCCTGGTGCAGACCAAGATGCTGATTCCTCTGGCTCTGCTGTGGATCTGGAGAGCTGCAGGCTGTTCCCGACATGGACCGCCAGCGATCAAGAGACCTGGTCTGCTCCCGACCAGCTTTTGCTGCTTCCACCCAAACCCTCCTGCAATTATCACACCAGAGCACACCAGCTTCCAGGGAGACTGGCAGCAAAGATCAGGCAGAAACCTTGTCCCTGCCAGCCAGACGGGGCTGTTTCCCCTCCTGTGCCCTGAGCCCATCCCACCAAGAACGGATGTCGCAGCTGGGGATTACGGGAATGATAGGGCAGTGGGTGAGATGGAGAAGAGCTGCCCTCCTGGCTGGGCACAGGGAAGGGATGGGACAAGCAGCCGCGGAGATGATGCCCCTGCCCAGGCTCTCGCCAAGCCCCGGGCATCTTGTCCCCTGGGTGAAGCAAAGCCCGGCAGGGCGAGAGAAGGGCCGATTGTGCGTGTGCGGGCGGGCTGGCGCCGGGGCACACGCAGCCGTCCCCGGGCAGCGCTGCCTGCGGCTGCCCGTGTTTTTCCAGGCAGCCAGGGGCCGGGGCGGCCAGTGTGGGACAAGTAGCTTCTCTGTCCCGGCTCCTGCCAACAAGGTGCCTTTTCTTCTCTTCCACAGCCTCCAGCTACCAGCGCAGGCTATACAAGAGGAGCCCCAGGAGCCAGTCGAAACCCAGCGGCAGCGCCGTGCACAGACCCACCCATTAGAGCGGGGCGAGACACCGAGGAGGAACGCGAGAAAGAGAGATTTTTAACGGAACACTTATATTAACAGAGTCGATTTCTTCTTCTTCTTGTTGTTGCTTTTTTGTCATATAAGGAAAAAAAAAATTATATTAAAGACAAACCCACCTTTGTGTATATATATAAAAAAAAAATTGTTTTTCCAAGCACCAAAGCAAAACGAATTAGATCTCAGCATTTTTACTAACCGTCCGGTTCCAATTATCTTCGTGCCTTTGGGGACAGGGAGGGGGGTGGGTTTGCAAAGGGCAGGGGGTTAAGTTAAATAATAAAGATGATTATTTTTTCCTGATTTTATCCACGAACAATGTAATTATTTCTGTTATTTAATCTCCAGGGTGAACAGCACCTTTTGGGGTTTTATTTTATTTTTTTTTTTCCAGAATCCTTCTACTGCTGCAGCATGTCAGGACGGGTGGGGAGGGCCGGGGGGCTGTGGTGGAAGAAGCTGTGGGAGGAGGGAGGTGAGGGGATGCTGAGACCCGGGATCCGGGTGCTGGTGGCTGTGGCCCCTCTCTGCTTCCCCACCGCCCCCTCTGCAGCGCAGCACCCGTCCTGGGACAACGTGCTCTTTCCAGGGGACCGTGCGGGGCACCAGCGTTCCCTGCACCTATTTATATTTTTGAACATATCCTATTTTGAAAGAATGGTAAATAATAAAGAGAGCGAAATCAGAATGGGCACTTTGTCGGTGTTGGTTTTTTTAGGGAACAGGGGTGTCTGGTGGGCCGGGAGGAGAGGGGTCTCTCATGGCAAGGCAGCAAGGAAGGAAGGGGAACCCAAAGAGGGTGCTCCAAGCTACACACTCAGCCAGCCCCAGCCAGCACCTAAGGGACCACGGAGGTGGGAGGAGTGTCCCCAGCTGAAGAAGGACCCTGGAGTAGGATACTGCCCTCCCTGTTCAGCTCCCACCTTGGGAGGCGGTGAACCCACATGCCTAAAACCCGTCTGAAACCCACGGCCAGCAGGAATTGCTTCACCTTCCAGCTTTCAGTCCTGACACCCAGGGGGTTAATTAACACTCACTAATGAGGGAGGGAACACAAGGCCCTTGCAGGAGCTGAGCTGAGCCAGCACTGATGAGCTGATGTTCAGCCAAGGATGAGACAGCCAGGGATTCCCAAATCCTTTCTCCATGGCAGACCTTTCTCTTGCGTTTGGACAGAGACGGGGACACAGCCATGTCACTCCAGGGCTTTCTCCACCGTTTTATTAGAAGATGTCCAGAAAAACACATCTTTTCATAGCCAATGCTCAAAGAAGAAGGCACCAGAGATCAAATGGAGTCCCCGCAAGGAGCACACGGAGATAAGGCACTTTCGCTTCGGCAGGGACAGGCACAATGGCATCCTTCAGCAGGACATGGATGGGGCTGGAAGAGGGGCCAGGATGCAACAGAGATACCCACTCTCTGCTCTGGCCAAATCCAGCCTTGCCTCGCTCCCTCATGGCCTTGCCTCATGAACTCAGAGGCAGGACCAGCCTGGAAGGGCAGGTGGGTGTCGGTGACAACCTGCCACCGCAGGAAGGGGCCACCACCCTCGGGGTGGCGCGGCCAAGTGGGGTGGCAGCAGTAGCCCGTGGGGATCATCCTTGCACACATCCCACGACAGGGGACTGTCCCGCGCTGCCCAGCTGGCAGCCACCCCAAGCAGCTGCATGTGCCAGCTGCTGAGCAAGATGTGGAAAATATAAAGCAAGGAAACAAAACAAAACAAAAAGAAACCTCCCCCCATCCCACCTCCCCCCAGTCACCCCCAAAACAGCCCTTGGAAATGCCCAGCACTGGGCACTGGCAGGCTGGAAACATCCTTCGTCCAGGAAGGATCCCTCCCGGCTCCTTATCTCTCCTTGTAGCAGAAGACGCCGAACCTGCCCTTGCTGGGGAAGCCGAAGCTGCGGACACCGGGCTCCGCGGGGCCACAGTTGGCCCGGGGCGTGGCAATGGGGTAGCGGATACTGCCATCTGCCAGCCAGCCGGCACTGCAGCGGTCCAGCCCCAGGAACTTCCAGGCGGAGTAGAGCTGCCCCACCCGGGCGATCTCGGCCCCCGCATCCTGGCAGCTCTGCTTGGCCTCCTCCAGAGTCATCCCAGCCAGGCGGTCCAGGTAGAAAACCTCTCCTAGGAAGGAGAGCGGAGCGTGAGAGGGGAGCATCAGTGCTGAGCATCACGCCAAGCATCCCCACCTGGAGCATCGCTGCCTGGAACCGCCCGGCCCAGGCCAAGCCCTGTGCCCTAAGACGGAGGGATGCACAGCGCCTTCCCCAGGATCCCAGGCCCCATCCCCGGCCCAGAACCCACCTCTGAGCGCGGAGGAGAAGCAGAAGGCATCAAAGCGGTGCAGGTGCCGGTGGCGCGGGCCGTAGCTGCGGATGCCCGGGGCGAGGTGCACGCCCCCGCAGGGCTTGCGGGGCAGGCGGATGGGGTACTGCACCGTGCCATCGGCCAGCCAGCCCGCGTTGCACCAGTCCAGCCCCTCGCTCCACGCCTGGAAGAGCTGGTTAAAGTTGGCGAGGATGGCACCTTGGTCCCGGCACACTTGCTCGGCTTCGTGGAAGTTGAGCTTGTACTGCCCGCGGGGAGGCTGGTAGGGGAACACGATGCCTGGAGGCAGATGGGACACTCAGCTGGTTCCGTGGGCAACCCACCCAACCCAAGCCCAACCCCAGCAGGAGCCACAGGGGTCCCTGACCCATGTCAAATTCAGGCTCCGGGACAGGGACCACCTCAGTGTGGCAAAGACAAGGCTCAGGCATGCAGGGATGGGGCTGCTCGGGACACGCAGGCGCCAGCAGCGAGTTGCCAGCGACATCTGGTGGCACAGGGACACAGGGGCTCGGTCCTGGCGACACAAGGACCCCCTCATGGGGACAGCACCTGCATATACAGGGATGCACCGACTATAATGGGGATGGCAGGGACCACCACCACGGGGTTGTATAGACCACGGTCCTGGGAACACACAGACAGTGGTCCCAGGGAGGCACGGACCACCCCTGCGGGGATGGAGAGATCACTGTCACGGGGATGCACAGGCTGCAGGAACAGGGATGCAGGGACCAGCATCGTGGGGACACACAGGCCACGATCCCAGGGGACACAGGGACCACCAACATAGGGATGAATGAACCTCTGTCGTGCGGATGGATGGACCTCAGAACCATGGGCATCACCACCACGGACACAGTCACAAGAACTGGTGGGGACGAGTCGCTGTGGGAGGCAGGGTCCAGGGATCAATGCGGTGGGGCAGGGACAAGCAACGGGGACATTTCCACAGCTCCAAGCTCGAAAGCAATGTCAGGGCTGAGTCAGGTCCCTCATGACAAGTGAGCAAGAGAGGCTGGACCAGTCACCAAGATTCATCACAAGATGCATTGGGATACCCAGAGCTGGGAGGGGAGGGGATGGCTGTACATAATGCAGCACAGTGGGAAGATGGGTGGGTAAAGGCAGGAAATGCTGCAGCCATAGGGTCACTCCCAACTCTGACTCTAACAGCACCCTTGGTGTCCCAGCTGGACTGACAGCTCTGGGCTCACTCACTCCTGAGACCCCAAAGCCAGACAGCCTAAGCCACTGCCCCATCACACCAAGCATCCCAGCCCCTTTCTGCCCATGATCAAGCTCCCCAACCCCCCTGCCTTGCTATGTCCCCAAAGGAGAAGGTGCCACAGGAGGGCCAGGCTCACTGGCTTGGCACAGAGGCTCATGTGCTCCCCAGCATGCCCCCACCTTGCAGCCGGAGGTCCACGACATCGCTCTCGTCCTCCAGCCCGTCGATGACCTCACAGCGGTATTTGCCATCGTCCTTCAAGCGCACATCGCTGATGACCAGTGAGGCCTCGTGCCGGCTGGCCTGACGGATGTGAGCACGGCCCTTGAAGTCCCCAAAGGCCATGTAGGTCTTGCCTATGGCCACCATCACATCCTGCTCTTTGGTGTAGTCGTCCCGCAGCTTGGACCACTTGATGCGGATTTTGCGCTTAGGTCCCGTGTCGGGCTCATAGCGGTAGTGGCAGGGCAGGGTGACATTGGCACCACTGTAGCTGTAGACAGGGTCTTTCGAGGTTTCCACCACCAGTTTGGTTCCACTGAAGTAATCTACTGGGGGCAAGGAGGAAGGTGTGATGGGCAGGTCAGGATCCAGGGCTGGGCAGCATCCCCAAATCTTCCCTCCAGCCACCACCTCTTCTACCATGAGCATCCCCCAAGCACCTCTGGACCATTCCTCTGAGCCCCACATCCCACCAAGTGATGGGTCTCCACCCCACCCAGAGGCAGGGGGGTGCTTCAGCCTCCTGCAACAACCTGCCTGTCCCCGATATACCTTTGTCCTGCCCATCGCCGTTGTCATTCATGATGTGGTTGTAGTAGAAGCCGTTGTAGAAGGGGCGGTAGGAGCCACTGGCCAGGCGCAGCAGGGTGGCCTTCAGGAGGAGCGGGAGCAGCAGCATAGTTGGGAAGTGAGGCCAAACCCTGAGCCCGGGCTGCAGAGGGGAAAAGGGCTGCTGTAACACCCCCAAATAGCCAGGGGAAAGCCAGCACTGCCTGGCAGTGGTGCCAAGCAGACTCCATACCACGGCTGCAAGGAGAAGGGTGGGAAGAGCCGGCAGAGCAGCTCACCTGCCTGTAGGGGAGAGTGCAGGCAACCTGAACCATGCCCTCAGACCCGCGCTCAGCCGGTGCTCCCAGTCCCCTCCATCCTCATCCTCCTGCCTGCCTCACAGCACACACCACCACATTCACCGCTGCTGCACACTGTGTGGGTGCCCATTGTGGGGGTGCCCATTGTGGGGAGCACCTGGCCCGCAGAGGAGTGCTGAGACCAAGTCCGGGACGGGGCAGCTGGAGAAACGGGATCCCAGGGTGTCCTTCGAACAGGGAGTACTGGGAAAACGTCAGGTAGGGGTGCAGGGGGAGAGAAGTGGCTGAGCCCCACTGTAAAGCAGCAAGCTCGGTTTACAGAGGCAGCCGAGCGTGCAACCCGACCAAGGAGGGAGGGAGAGAGCTTGGGCTGCTTCTGACGCCCCGGCTCCGGACAAAGCCCGGCAGCACTCACTGTCCCGGCCAAGGACCCCCTAGTCCAACCCAGGGCTGCCGCTCTGCATCACAGACATGGCTGGCACCGACCCCATGCAACACATTTGGCTCCTAAAGCACGTCCCATGGGTGGGGGGCAGCCTGGCTGCCCCACGGCACCAGAAATGTGCACTGCCCCGAGCTCTGGGGGCCAGAACACCCAAGGGTGACCCGCACGGAGCTCACCCAGGGTGCTACCAGCAGAATTGGCTACTTGTGAGCATTCCCGGAGCCGGCAGAGGGGGCCCGGCACCCGGCAAGCCTCCGGCAGACCCCTTCCAGCCCCCGGCGGGGGGGAGGTCTGACATCTGTGCCCTGCTTAGACAAGGCTTTCGAGTGCCTGCAAACATACCCCGGGCCAGGGGGCTGTGAGAGAGCAGATGCTCAACCCCGGAATGGTCCAATACGGGGTACAGTGGTGCTCTCCGGGGTCCGGGGCGTGAAACCGGCTGCTCTCACCACAGGTTGCTCAATCCCGGACTCTCCTCTGCAGCCAGTGCCACTGCCCACCGCGGGGTGCAGCCACGTTTGCCACCCACTGGGGCCAGCAGAGCCGGTGCCCGAGGGCGCAGGGAGCGCCCGCTGGAGCGCCGGCACAGCCCCGGGAGCACTGCTGGCACCGCAGCCGCGGGGACACCGCCACGTGCTGCCCACGCGCCGCAGGGTGGGCTCGACGCACGGCAGCTTCACACCTCGGGCTGCAGGGCACCAGCCCCGGTCCCCCTGCACCCCAGTGCCCGCTGAGCCCCCCAGCACCCAGCGCTGCAGTGACGTGCAGCGGGCCCGGCGTTCTCGGCTGCGGTGCCGCGAGCACGGTGCTGCAGCAGCCAGCACGGCGATGCCGGGCACCTTCCACGGTGATGCCCGGCTCCCTCCATGGCAATGCCATCCCCCCCTGCCCTTCGCGGCAAGCAGGGTGCCCACCGCCCCGGGGTGCCAGCCCTCCCCAGTCCCGGCACTGGGGCCAAGCCCTACTCACGCTGGTTGCGGGCAGGCTGCAGGCAGGCGTGCAGGCAGGCTGCAGGCAGATGCACTGTGTTTAGGGCTCTTGCAGGGCTGAGAGGAAGCAGCTCCAGGGCCTGCCTCTTAAAGGGAAACACACGCCTTTCCCAGCCGCCTGCTCGCAGCCCGGAGCTGGGGTGGGTGCCCCCGGCCCCCCGCCTGCCCACCATGCCTGGGTGATGGCCTCACAGTGCGTCTTCACACTGCCCACATGCTGCCCACACACTGTTCACACACCTCATCTTGCGGTGCGCCGGCTGCCTGCACTGCCCCCGACTTGCAAGGGACAGCAGTGGGGAGAAACGTGCCCTGTTGGGGCTGGTGGGATCCTGTGATGTCCCGTGCAAAGCCCTGGAGAAACCACAGTGCCAGGGAAAAAGAGACATCCCCCGTCCCACATCCCACTGGAGGGGACTGGCCACAGTGCCCAGACAAAGGTGGTGTCCAACACACGTGTGGCAGGAGCAGCACAGGCCCAAGCAGCTGGGGACAGGTGAGCTGCGGCACGGAGTGGTCTGTGCCCAGGATGTGCAGGCAGTGCCTGCCTGCTCTGGAATTCAGGAGAGACAGCTGAGCTGTGGGGTTCAGCCTCTTCAGGGTCTGCTTGGGGCTGTGGAGACAAAGCAGAGGCACAGAAACCAGGGCAAAAGCTCTGGGGTGCCCAGTTGCACCCATCTGAGGGGGCATCATCCCTGAACTTGCGCGATGCCCTCCATGCCAGCTCCCACTGGCACACAGACATGCAGACCCAGCTCCAAGAGCCCCAGGTCGAGTCCTCAGGAAGGGCAGCACGGAGAAGGTCAGGGGATAGACAGAGGGGCCAAACAGAGGAACCATGATGCGGCGTGTGCCCTGACCCATCGACCCGCTGTCCCAGTCCAGTGCGCTGCTTCACCCCCCACTTTTGTTGTTTTATGGCAAGGAAATGAGGCGTGGGGGCCCCGGTCCAGCTCTTGCCGCCGTGCAGGATGGCTTCAAGCCGGAAAGAAAACAACCCGTGTAAAAATAAACGGCCCGAGGCTGGCTGCGGGGTGAAGGGGGCCAGGACCCCTTCCCGACATGGCCCAGCACGGAGCGCTCGGGGTGCGATCCTGCCTGCCCGTCGCCGCCACGCTGATAGGGAGCAGCCAGCAAGGAAACGGCGTTATCTGCCGCCAGCGCCGGCACGACAGCCCGTGCTTCCCGTGGGAAGCCCCGACCAGGGATGGCTGTGGGACCCGGGGTCTGGAGGCACCGCTCTTCCTTGTTCTTCCTCTCCCTGCACACCCACCGGCCCTGCCAGCCCTCCCCGAGGAGGGACGCGGCGGAGCCGGGCTGCCCCGGGACACGGGAGTGTGACGGCCGGGCACGCCGCCTGCTCGCCAGCCCGGAGCAGCCTGTCCCGCAGCCCACAATGGAGGGACAATTACATCTTCCGGCATGGGGCCACTGCACTGCCCGCATCCTGGCCGAGGGTCCCTGCTCCCCCGAGCCCTGCCCCCTGGCCGGAGGAGGTGGTGGGATGGTGTCCCGGCTGCACCCTGGCCACCAGTGCCCCGTTGCAGCTGCTTGCCCAAGTTGTTCTAGTGACCCAGGAATTGGGATGGTTCCCTCCACATCCGGGCTGTGCAGAAAACAGACAGCCCTGTCGGGGCACGCTGCTCCCTGGCATGGCTGTCCCGTTGCTCCAGAACCGAGGAACAAGCCCCACAGTGTCCTGCGCTGCCCGCACTACCTGCACCACGGCGCCTGCCAGCAGCCGTCCTCTGCCCGGCCTGAGGAGGGGAGCGGCAGCAGGGAAGGGGACAGGGATGCTTTTAGGCACCTCTTTCAAGCGACAGCTCCTGGCTCACCTTAGAGCACGACTCTTGTCTGGATGTGGCCAATCATTTCTCCATCTCCTCCTAGGGAGGAGAGGGCATGGGGAAGGATCTGGCCACCAGCAGTCCCTGAGGAAGAAGGAACCTCCTCCGTTCCTTCCCACCTCTCACCCTCTTTTGTTTTCTATTCCCTGAGGGGTACCCTGGGTGTGACCACAGGTTTCAGGCTGAGCAAAGCTGTGCAGGGCAGGGTAGCCCTGACCTGGGAGCACATGCTTAGGGCACGTGTCTAGCACTGGCTGAGCATTTGGCTGAACGGGAGCCATCAAAGTGTCATCCCTGTCTTCCCCGCCTCAAAGCCAGCGCCTGACAGCTCTGCTGTGGCCTCACCAGGGATTTGTCCATGAAACGTTGCTTGCACAGGATGATTCCAGCAGGAACACTCACATTCCTGGTGAGATGGAGGAGGTCGTGATCTGTGCTGGGCTTTCCGGGTGGCGGCGAGAGGATGTTCTCCCCGATGGCTGCTTCCTGAGGAACCAGCTCGCAGCAGCTGGCAGCACCGGCAGCCGAGTCAGCAGGCAGCAGGGTGCCACAGCGTGCCGGCCATCCCGGCCTTCCTGCTGTCCCAGCAACCCAGCCGCGTCCGGGAAGAGCATCCGAGGGATAGGGACAAGCCGTGAGGGGCTGTGCATGGCAGGGAGGGCACCCTGGCTCTCCCAATCCCCCTATCCTGGGGCTCCGGGGGATGAAGGAAATGCCACAAGGCTGGGAAGGGGCTCAACATCCGTCAGAGGGGCTTGGGGGTAGCAATGGGCAGGGGGAAGCAGCAGCCAGGAGCTGAGGATGCATTCCCTGCTCTGATGTGCAACATCTGCTCCCGTCACCCTCCACACAGAGGCTCTGCCCTATCCCTGGCTCACGGCTGTCTTGGCTGGACTCGAAGCGAACTGCTCTTATCTCTGCCTCAGCTTCCCGATGATAAGGGTGGCATGTCTGGAGGTGAACCGGGCAGACTGTCCCCCCTGTCCCTGGCTCTAGCTGTGGCTGCTATTTGTCACCAAGCAGCTGCAGCCACAATGAATTCAGCCTGGTCTCCGCAAGCAGACCCCAGCTCCTCTGGTGCCCAGAGCTGGCACTCACAGGGCCAGGCATGAGCCCAGCTCCCACAGGCAAGGCCCAAGGAGGAGATGCCTAGCTCAGCAGGGCACTGCTGGCAGCAGGGAGGTGCAGGAAGATTGTCCAGAGCTGCAGGGACAGAGAGCTGCAGGGACATAGGTGACTCTTGGCCACTCACGCCAACCTCAGGGGTCCCTGCCCAGAGTGGCAGATTCTGGAGATGGGCAAAGCGCCTCTGTCCTGTTCACCACAGTGCTCCTTCCCTACATGGGATCATATCCTCAATGCAGGTAGATCCTGCTCCAGCAGCATCCATGCCCCAGCCCTCCCCAGGAGGGCTCTGCTGGGAACATCCCCGCAGGCATCCCTCGCAAAATTCACAGCTCCCTCCAGCCCTGGGAGCGCGCTTGAGTGTAAGAGCTGATCTAGCTCCAAGCTAGATGGGGGATTTGCTCCAGGATCAAAGCCAAAGGAGGAGACACAGGGTGTGGGGTGCTGATAGAGGCTTCCCCTCCCCAAGTCCCATCCTGCCGCGCCTGGCCAGCTGCGAGCACAGTCTCCAGCAGCTGCGACAGGGTGGAGGCAGTGGGAAAGATGCACACAAAGCCCTGAGATACCCTGTTTTTCAAGCAGGGAAGGGAGCTAGGAGGGTCTTCGAAGGCAGGAGAGGTGCGGGGCCAGCACAGCGGCTGGCAATCCCCCTGAATGGAGGAGTCGAGAGGCTCAGAGGGAACCCTGGAGGATCACCAGACCAGCCGGCCTTTGGGAGATAGCCTTCGGGGAGGCACAGAGAAGCCAAGCCAACACCCCAAAGTTTAAGCTGGTTTTAATACTGTCAGAGACACCCCAGAGTGGGGCCATCGCTGCCATCCCACCCGGGCTCCCTCAGCCCTTGCCAAAGTGAACCCACTGCCAGCCCAGCCCCACGGCCGCTTCACATCCCAGCAGGCAGGGGAAGCATTGCTGCCAGCCCGGGACAGCCTGCCCGTGCTCCCACCTGGGTCTCACTCATCTCCTACTGCTAATCCCGAGGGTTCAAGCATTGCAAGAGGCTCCCTTCCACCCCATGAAAAGGGAAAAAAATCAGGTTACAAAAAGGGTCATGGCACGGCTCTCTGCCCACTGCATTTGGGTGGTTTAACTACCACCTTTCCCATCTTTTCTCCACATCCTTGTGGCTACAAACCAACTCTCCCCCCTACCAGATCGTAGTCCCCCTGGTCACCACTGGGCTCTGAGGACAAGGGACGTCCAGGCACCCCAAACTGCAGTAAGCTGGGGATGATGGCAATGCTGAGACTTGTGAGGATGCCGGAGCTGGCATCCCAGGAAGGGGAATGGGTAGTGCCTGCCGAAACGCCTGCTGTGGTGCCTGCCAGAGCACCCAGCAGGTAGAGCCACCATTAGGGGGGATCTGGTGCCTCTTGACAGGAGCCATCTCATCACTCCACTCGCACTATGTGGTGCTGACGTCGCAGGCAAGGACACTCAGGGCCTGGAAAAATGGGCAGGGGACAACAGCCGAGTTTTTTCAGAGGATTTTCACAGCCCCTGCTTGCAGACAAGCAGGGAGCAGGAGGGACGTCAGAGGCTGCAAGCCAGGGGAGCCTGCCCTAAGACCCTGAAAACTGCTGAGCCCCGAGACCCAGTTCAGGCAAGGGACTGCCACTGGCTGCAGCCTCTCTGCTGGAAGCAGAAGCAAGAAGGAGAAAATTTGTCCCCAGGCTTAGCTGAGAAGATAAAGCCAAGCCCTGGTTGCAGAACAGGGTCCCCCAGAAAGGCCTCATTTGCAGGATGGTGTCCCCAAGAAAGCTCCAGTTGCAGGAGGGGGTCTCAGCCTTGGCTGGAGCAGCAAAAGGGCAGGAGCCATCCCCACACTCCACCCGTAAGGGCCCCATAAAGTGCAGTGCTGCAGCCCCAGCACCAATGCGGGGCAGGGGAGCCCTCTCGGCCACCTCCTGAGCGTGGGGACACGGAGAGGGGGGTGTGAGGTCAGAGCAGGAGCAGGCAGGGGCAGGCAGGGTGCAGGCTGGGTGGCGGGGAAGAGCAGCCCCGTCCTTCCTCCCCGTGCCTACTCATCGCAGCCCAGCAGCTCCACGCGCAGGGTGATGCGGTTGTTCCAGGCCACGGGCAGGATGCGGACGTAGCGGGCGTAGAAGGGCACATCAAACACATTCTTCTTGTGCGAGTAGTTGTCACTGTTGCCATGGAAGATCTAGAGGAGAAAGCTGGGTGTCAGTGCTGCCAGGACCCCAGGGCAGCGGTCACAGCACCGAGCTGGCAGAGTTCAAGAAGCCTTTGGACAACACTCTCAGGCACGTGGGGTGACTCTTGGGGTGTCCTGTGCAGGGCCAGGAGTTGGACTCCATGATCTTTGTGTGAGTACCTCCCAACTCAGCATATGCTGTGATTCTGTGACCTCAGCCCCACCACGGCATCCCTGAGCCCCAGAGAAGCCACCCTGCCCTCCTCACACCCACCTTGGTGCTGTTTGTCTGGGCATCCCGGTACAGGGTCCAGGACGTGCCGTTGTCACTGTAGGCCACCTTGTAGGCTGCCACATACTGGATGTGCCCAAAGTCACGGGCTCCTTGCGTGATGATGCCTGTCACCTTCTTCTGGTCCCGGAGGTCAATCTGGCAGGGACAAGGCTCGTCACAGCTCCTTGCAGGAGCAGTGCTCCCACCCTACAGCACCCTGCATGTTCCAGAGGCAGCCAGGAACAGCTGGCCCTCGAGAGTCAAGAATGGAGAAAACACCACTTGACCCCCATGCCGATGCCAGACAAATCATAAAACACAACTGTGAAATATTTGATCCTCCAACACTCACAGCATCCCTCAAAGCAACCAAAAGCGGGTGCAAACCCAACTCAGCTCCCTTGGCCACCCCTTCCACCTCCACATTTTCTGCCGGAAACATCAGTGTGGGAAGGACAGCACAAAATCCCAACTCAAAAAAACCTCGGGATTCACAGAGGAAATGCATCTCCACTGGAAAGCAATTCTGGCTGAGAAAATATGCAGTTCAACACAATCTGACATTTGGGTTCTAAGTGAGATGGCTTCTATTCTCTTTACTCTGCCACACGGTATTTACTGCTGCTGGCACGTTACAGGGTAAACCACCAAAGGAGCTGAAAGCCTCATTAATTTAGTTCTGTTTCCATGCTCATGGAGGGCAGTTCCAGCTATCCAACACAAGTAAATCCTGAGTGTACATGTAAATCTACACACAGGCAGTCTGTGGTGCAACAGCCCAACTGAGCGTGTCATCCTGACCCCCGTCATCAGCCAACATCTCGATAAGCTGGTTTATTTAGAGTTGTGAGGCAGCTGCTTTTAATCATTTCCCAAATAAAAAGCGGGACAAGTATCTGAACGGCTTTGTCCTATTATGTCATGGAATCATGTGAAAACAAAAACAGGGGAGGAAAGGAAACTGAGAAGGAAATTTCAAAACTATTTGTTTCTATTCCAGACTGGGAAGAGAAAAGCAAGCCTGATTTTTTCCTGCAAAACAGAAGCATGGTGTTCTGGGCAGCCAGAAGGTGGTGGGACGGTCACCCCAGGCTGGGATGGCATTTCCTCAGGGGGTGAGGCAGAACTAGGGTGCTGTAGGCTTGATGCACCCCACAAGAAGGTGCAGATTCGGCACCACCTTGTCCCTATGGGCACTGATTCTGACCCAGAGCTCCAGGACTGCTGTTAAAACCAGTGGCTGTGGTCTCATCCTGACCTGCCCCTGTGATCCCCGCTCGGGGAGAGCATTGCTGGACTTCGTGATCCACTGCAAGGCTCTGGCCACACCAACCCAGCTGTTCCAGCTACCCTGAAACAGGAGGGGCATAGCTGGAGGAGCTGGTGAGGAGACACGAGGTTACAGAGACTGGAGACCCACCTGCAGCCACTCGGACTGGCCATTGTGCAGGGCTGTCCAGGCGTTGGTTTTGCCCGTCATGTCCAGGCGAGCGTAATGAGGGTGCCAGGTAAAGGCATCGATGCCCCAGGTCTTGAAGACACTGGAGGCTGTGATCTGCTGGTCGGAGATGAGGCGGGATTTCATGCCCAGAGGCTCCGAGCAACCTGCCGTGTTGAAATACACTGTAACACAACGGTTTACAGAGGCAGTGAAAAGGAAAGAGACAACAGCACCGTCGCAAGCAAAACCCCACAGCCCTGTCAGAAGCCATCCCCACATTCTCACGTTTCCACTGCCCGGAGCAGCACCAGGGCCAGGCAGGGAAATGCTCAGCAGAGGCGCTGGGCTGCCTTTTCCCGGGATTTTTAGCTCCCAGCTATTCCCTGGCTCACAGTGCCTCCTGCTGCAGGGATGAGCAGGTGTCCCCACAGCACAGCACAGCCCTGGAATAGAGAAAGCTTTGGCAGGAGGCAGAGAAGGATAAGCAAAGGATAAGTGGAAAGAGCAATGCAAAGGCATCACCAGCCAAAAGCACCGATGGCACCACACCCACGCAGCAGCAGCACAGGACCCAAGCCCCCACAGCATCCCACCCCCACACCGACACGCGAGCCCCACTCTTCCCAGGGATGTGCTGCAAGGCAGGAACGCGGGAGGCACAGGGAAAGGGCTCAGGCTGACAATCCCTTACATTTCCCAGAGGACTTTGATCCTCCGCTGCTTTTCAAGCTCTCCGGCAGGAAAAGCAGCGGGTTCACAGCTCAGACGGGGAGGGGGCACAGTAAAAACTCCTGGCTTGGGAAGGTGTTAGCAGCGTGAGAATGCAGCTCGAGCTGGCTGAGCTGATGGGATTAACGGCTTGTACTCCCCAAACGCACCCCTGGGTATTTCCAGGCATCAGCGTGAGGAAAAACAAGCACCGACAAATCCCCTTGTCCTGAGGGATCAGAAGCAGGCCAAGGGGTGCTGCCCTGCCCCGTGTCACCCCCTGCCCTGCAGCCCCCAGGGAGGGGAGAGGCACCGGCATTTACCGTTCATCTCGCAGCCGATGAGCTCGAAGCGCAGCGTGCAGGCGCGGCGGCACATCACGGGGTAGATGCGGATGAACTGGGCCGTGATGGGAGGGTTGAACATGTTGGTCTGCATGGTGCCATAGTCCACGTTCCCCTCAAAAACCTGCAACAGCGAGCAGGGCTCAGTGCCCCAAGCTCTCCCACAGTCTCCTGCATCAAATCCCTTGCACAGGAGACGGAGAGATCTCGGCACTGCCAATGGCAAAAGAGCACAGAGCGGGAAGCTGGGCTCTGCTTTTGTGCCCTGGAATGGGGCAGGACCTTGCAGCAGCTCCAACACTCTCAACAGAGCTCTGCAACATTCTCTGCTTTGTCCTCACCCCCACAGAGCCACACATGCAGCAACACCCACTCTCTCCCACTACCACAATGCTCCTCAAATCACGATAAGCACAGAGGTGGCTCGCTTCTTTCTTTTTAACACAATAAATAGAATCAAATCATGTTTTCATGCACTTTTTCTGCTGCTGCAGAAACAAGAGGAATTTTTCTACTTTTTTTAAAGCAAAGCAGATACTCCCAACCATTCCCTGGATGCTCAGAAAGCCAGCAGGAGACACTTGCCATAAAGAACTGGGAGTGGAGAGCGCTGCAATCCAGGAGTATCCCTGCTTTGAGAGACACACTGTCAGCTGGTGCTTGGTGCAGATGCAACACCAAGCCACCCAAGCTGCTCAGTAGCACTCCCAGACCGAGCCCAGTTCCCACAGTGTGTCAGTGATAAAGATATTATCTGAATGACCTAAATAAGCCGGTGCTGCTTCTTTGATTATGCTTATTATGGTCAATTAAACAGAGGCAGGGAGTACTGCTCAGCGCTGGAACCACCTGTGCCATCTCACTGCTAGGATGGTTCCCAACACAGCTTTGCCCCAGGTCAAATGCACTTTCCCACACATGGGGATGCAGCTCACAGCCACCCCAACACCCACAGCACCACCGGATGGGGGGAACTGGGACACCCCCTACACGGAGCATCGCAGCCCACCTTGTCTACATCCTGTTTCTCATCCTTGAAGAAGGTGAACTCCCGCCCGTCCAGGCTGTAGGCGACTTTGTAGGCGCGGACAAACTCCTGCTGCCCCACGCGGCGCGCGCCCTGCGTGATGATCCCGCTCAGCCGCATCTTCCGCAGCAGGTTGGCCTGTGGAGGGGAGAAGAGGATGAGCAGGGCGCAGTGAGGATGGGGTGCAAAGCCCTTGCACCCACCAGCACCACCAAGCCTGGGTGGGAGGATGGGCACTGGGACAAGGAAAGGGGCTGCCCAGAGCACTGGAACTCGCGTGGAGTGGAAGCCCTCCATCCTTCTAGCCTTGCATCCCATGGTGGGCAGAGCAAGGGGGATCACCAACTCAGGTCCCACCTTCCTCCAATGGACTTGCCTCCTCCAGGCACATCCCAAGATGCCCCGGGGTGGCAGCTTGCTGCAGCAATTTAGCCCCACATTTGCCACCAGGAACAGTGAAATCCTGTGACAGCAGCACTGCAAGACCAGGCGTGGCTGCCGGGGCTGCCCTCTGTGCTGGCACTCCCAGTCCTGCCGCAGGTACCTGGATCCAGGGGCTCTTGTCGTAGTTGCTGGAGGTCCAGGCATTGACGATGCCGTGGTTGTTGAGGCGAGCGAGCTCTGGCCCCCAGCGCTGGAGGCCAAGGAAGCCGTAGTAAACAGAGGATGCCGAGAGCTGAGCATCAGAGATGGCTCCTCCTTCCATGCCCAGGAGAACAGCACAGCCTGGGGGCAGAGGGGTGATCAGGATCAAAGAGAGACAGTAACCAGACAGCAGAACTAAGGGGTCATTTGTTTCTTGTCTGGGGACAGAGCAGGAGAGGGAGGCCAGCACTAGGACCTGGCTGTCCCCAGGATGTCCTCTCCTCCTCATCCCTCAGCCAAAACCACACCATCCATCAGTCCGCCTCACAGCACAGAGGTCTGGAGGAGAAAGGGCCATCCTGGGGCCCTACAGAGAGGAGAAAGCACCTTCCCAAGGATCTTACCTCCATTAGGACCAGACCAGATGGCATCAAGGGCAGCCACAGCTGCCCTCCAGATCCCCTAAACCAGCTGGTGAGATCTCTCCCGGCAATGAGGGACAGACAGTAGGGAACAGGAGGGAAAGGGAATTCAGTACAGTTGGTGCCAAGGACTTACGGACGTGGCAGGTCTTCCCCAAGAATGGAGAAGGACACTTGCAGGTGTAGTCACCATCCAGGTCCAGGCAGGTGCCTCCATTTTTGCAAGGTTGGGAGGAACACTCATTCTTGTCTAGGAGAGAGTGTGGAGGAGCTCAGGAGGTAATCCCAAAAGCAGTCCCAGAGAGGAGAGCCCTCATTCAGCAGGAAGAGAGGGAGACATCCCTTGAACAAGGGCCATGGCAGGATCCCTGATGATAGGGTGGCACAGGTTGAAGCTCTAACCCAAGGACCCGTCTATGCCATGTCCCCACTGAGTGCAGCCATGCAGGTGCACTAGGACACTAAGTCACATCAAGGCTGGGAACCTGCGTGGAGCAGGCTGAGCCTCGAGGCACCCCTTGTTTTATTACTTGAGGCACCGTGTCCCTCCAGAGATGCAGAGCAAGGTTCAGACACAACCTGTCCCCACACCACGGTCCTTCCCTCCGCCCTGCAAGCCCCAAAACAGCCCATGATCCCTTACAAGCCTGGTGCCCCACACAGTCACAGCTGCACACACCCCCTAGTTGTCACCCAAGGAGTGCCCAAGCTCTCAGAAGACAAGCAGCTCCCCTGTCCCCCACCACCACTGTACTCACTGTTCTGGCAGTGCACCCCATCGTACCCCGCAGGGCACTTGCAGATGTAGTCGGTGAAGACATCACCCCGGTTTGGGACCAGCTGGCACTCACCATTGTTGTGGCAAGGATTGGGGTGGCAGGGCCCTGGGGAAGGGGAAAAACAACTGTAATATAGGAACAGGTGGAAATAAGAGCATCCAGTGCGCTTCCACTCCCCACAGACACTGCATTCCCCCCAAGTGCACCCCGTCACCATATCCCTACTTGGATCTCTGCTCTGTGTGTCCATCAGCCATCAGAAGGGCTGAACCCCAGGGCCAGTGGTGCAGGGCCACGACAAGGGCACACTAACTCTCTGCAAGGCTCCTGGCTGACACGGAGTACTTGTGAAAGGGTCAGCTCCTCACCTTTCTCTGTCTCATTGCAGTCAATCCCAACATAGCCCTCAGGGCAGATGCAGAAGAAAGGGGCCTCATTAATCCCAGTCAGGCAGGTGCCCCCATTCTGACAGTGGTTCACGTCGCAGAAGTCACCTGGAAGTAAAGCCAGTTGCTACTGCAAACCATCCCTAAGGTGGGCATTCACCAGAGCCCCATGCACACAAAGGCATCTCAGCCCAACAGCAGGAACTGGCCTGCTGCAAATCCCACAGGGAAGGGAGCACCTGGCAGGGACAGGCTGCTGGACCTTGCACAGGGCTGCTGGCATTCAAAAGCAATGTTTGAGAGCAGGAGCATAACAAGCAGCAAGGACCTGCCCTGCCCTGGCACATTAAAAAAGATGTTTAACAGACCCTATATATGAAAGGGAAGACAGGGGAAACCCAGGGTTTTGGTGCATTAAATGTTTTTTAATGTGAGTGGCCAGGCTGGGGCTCACTCAGGCACGAGCAGGACAGGATCATTCAAAGGAATGGGGCTGGTGCTGTTGCTGGGTTTCGCTAATGTAAGTTTGTACTTGTAAGAACAGCAGAAAAAATCATTGTAGGGGGAGCTCGCATGCCTCAGTTCCCAGATGCTGGAGTCAGGCAGGCAGGAAGCACAAGGTCCATCTCTGCAGGATGCCTGCCAGACCTCCACCACTCTCTGAGCAGCTCCCACAAGGCAGCCCTGGCTCACAGGCAGGTTCCCCCAGGGAGCTGGTGGGGCTGCACCATCTTCCCTGCCTGTTCATCACCTCCAGCATGTGCCATGGTGTAGGGTTTATGGGGCAAGGTGGTGGTGGCAGGGGGCTGCGAAGGTGACTCAGCAAGAAGACAACAGGAGCTGCTCCCGTGCTGGAGACAGCCAGTCCCAGCCAATGCCAAAACAGACCCTCTGCTGCTCAAAGCTGGTGCCCATCACCAGCACTAGGGTTGCTTCTGTGATAATATATCCAAGATAAAGTAAAAAACACTGCAGCAGCTGTAGAAGAGGAGTGAGAAAAATGTGAGAGAAACAGCCCGGCAGATAGCCCCGGCAGAGAATAAGGAGAGGAAGGAAGTGATCCAGGTGCGGGAGCATGGGTTGTACTGCAGCCCACGGAGAAGACCAGTCTCTCTGAAGCCTGTGGAGGACCACAGGGGAGCAGATATCCACACTGCAGCCCACAGACGACTCCAGGCTGGAGCAGTCTCTTCCTCATGGACTGTATCTCATGGAAAGGACCCACACCAGAGCAGTTAATGAATAACGGCAGCCCGTGGGAAGGACCCACTCCGGATCTTCTTCTTTTCCCCACCCCTGTCCTGTTGAGGAGGGGAGTGAATGATGTCAACCCACTGCATCCTCCAACCTTCTACTCCCCATTGCAGGGCTGAATCAGATTGCAAGAGCTGGGCTGAAATTCCTCCTACTCTCAATTTACTCTGTGTAAAAGCTGCAAGGCGGCAACACTCCATAAACCTAGACCAGATTTCCACAGAACTGGCTGAAAGCCTCAGTAACTCCTCGTCAAACAGGACAGCACATCCAGGCATTTCGATGCCAGGCATTTCTCTGCCATGCTACAGAAGTCAGAACAAGGGCTGAACCCAGATGGAGACCTAGGAATAACCCTTCATTACCTGCACGACCTGGAGAAGGTGGAAGTTGATGAGCTGTGGGCTCAGTGCCCAGACCCACACCAAACAACGCAGTTCTCATTTGCCTAAGCTACTACTCAGTGAGCTCCTACTCATTAGTCCTTTAATAGCAGGACTCCTTCGAGTTAATCCTACTCTTCCTGACACTCCACATGTGTAGGGTACACACTGGTGGCAGGCAGGCCAGCATCAGGTGAAGGTTTCCATAAGGATGCTGTAGCTCCCTTAGCCCAGCCTCAGGAGGCAGAAAAGCTTGGGCACCAGTTCAAGTCGCTGCCTGTGCTGCCCAGCCTGGTCTGCATGACCTCATGCTCCATCAATGCGCTGCCATGAGCTACAGCACAGGAGGAGAGGGCTCCTGCTGATATGTGGGGATGCCTTTGCCCCACGCCCTTCCACCCCTCCGCAGGTCTTGGGCACGTCCAGCCACCCCATCCCAAGGATCTCTGCCAGCAGCCAGTCAAGGCCGCACAGACAGAGCTACTTCTGTTCAACAGTGGGAGACGGCTGCTTCCCCAGGCACAGAGTGTTAAGGAACGTGTGCTCCCCAGCATCAGTGCTGCTTCCAGCGCAGGAGTGTCTGGGCTGTGACACAGCAGCAAAGCAGCAAGGTCTCCTCCAAGGGTCAGGGCAGGAGGGGTCTGAGTTTTACACTTTAGTTATTCCAAGTAACTGGACTTCCTTTTGTCCCCTCCCAGGAATAATCCCTTACGTGGTGGGTGTTGGTAGCCAGCCCCCTGCCTAGCAGCGAGGCACACAGGTCACATTTTCCACTGTAGCAAGCAGTTTTGGATGCTCCTGTTTCTGGGCT
The DNA here is from genome assembly GCA_013397725.1 of Rhagologus leucostigma. Taxonomy (NCBI): domain Eukaryota; kingdom Metazoa; phylum Chordata; class Aves; order Passeriformes; genus Rhagologus; species Rhagologus leucostigma. Next base: position 765,830 of record VZTD01005508.1, on the reverse strand, counting down.
GTTTCAGGCCTGGTTTCAGAGCTGTTCAGCATCTCCATCCTCCACATACATTTTTCTCCAGTCAGGGACAGAGCTGTCACGGGCTGAACGCTCAGGAACCAAGGCAACAAAGATCAGCCACCGCTTTTGGAAATGTTTGCTTATATGAACCCACAGGCTGGCTGGAAGGCAAAAATAACATCCTCCAAATACTGGGACAGCTCATCCCAGCAGGGCTGGGGAAGTCGGGTCTCAGGAGGGCAAAAAGGGCACCTCAGCCGCCCAGGGAAAGCAAACATAAACAGGGCCTTCCTCACCCCTTCCTGCTGCCCTTTGTCCCCTGACCTGGAGCCTGCACTTAGGCTTTGCTCCCCTTTTCCCTGGTCTCGTCCATCCCTTTTGGAGCCAAGCACCCCAGGCATGACCCACGGGGTTATGACGGAGCTGCTACTCCCCAGGGTTGCCCTGGCCAGGCCAGCTGGGCACGCAGTACCAGGCGGTCCCAGGGACGCTGTTTACATTGCGAGCACGGCTATCTGAGCCTGAAAGCACAGGGCAGCCCGGCTGAGAGACTCCCGGCTCGGGAGCAGGGACGGGGCCGTGGACCCGAGATCCTCCGCTCCTGCAGCAGCAGCCCTGGGGCTGCACGCCCTCTCACACTCGCACTCCGTGCCCTGCGACCCGCACCGCAGCCTGGCCCCACTCACCCTGCACCCCAGATCCTCCCGCTCTACGTCCCGGATCCCCGGCACTGCGGATCCCTGGCATCTCGGGTTCCCCTACACCCCGGACAACCCCTGCACCCCGGACAACCCCTGCACCCCGGATCCCTCGCACTCCACATTCCCAGCATTCCGGACTCTCCTGTATTCTGAATCCCCTGAAACTCACCCTCTCCTGCACCGCGGATCCCCTGCACACCAGACAACCCCGCACTCCAGATTCTCCCGCACCCCGGCTCCCCTGCGCCTCGGACTGCCCTGCGCCCCGGAATCCCTGCACACCGGACAACCCTGCACTCCAAATCCCCACCACTCCGGACCACAGCATTCCAGCCTCCCTGGCACACAGGTTTCCCTGCACCCGGGGTCCCCTGCACCCTGGTTCCCCGGCACCCCGGATCCCCGGAATCCCGGCTCCCCGGCACGCCGGTTCCCCGGCACCCTTCTCTCCCCGGCACTCACTGGACACGACCAGCAGCAGCGAGAGCACCACCGACACGGCGAGCAGCACCCGAAACAACCTGGCCGCCCTCATGNCGGCGGGACACAGCCCGGCCGAGGGTCCGCGCCCCCGGGGTGCAGGCAGCACGTGGGGTACAGGGAACAAGGCAGCGAAGGTGTCTCTGGAAGTGAGAGCCACCACGGGCACGCTGATGATGCTTCAGTGAGGGGGACCGCTGGCTCACCTCATGCCAGATCTTGGCCCTCGGGTGGCCGGTAGGGACTTCCTGAGGCTGGCAGTGCCCATGGCTCCCAGCCCTGGCTGGCAGGCAGAGGGTGCAGAGTTGGACCGCAGCGTACTGGGGGTTGCCAGCACTTGGCAGAAGGAAGAGCTGTTTTGCAGCACAAACCCCACTTTTCTCTCCCTGGGTGGGATGAAAGCTGGAGAGGGCTTCCCCTCCGATGGACAGGGAATACAAGTGCCCTGTGCCATCCTTGTCATCCAGCGTGCCAGTGGCATGGGGTTTTCCCAAGTTCCTCCTAACTAGCATCAAGGAAAACAGCTTGCAGCCAGCTCGGGTGAATATGTGAGAGGGATTGGGAGTGACATAACAGCTTTCTGCCCAAAGCACTGCACCACAGCTCCACTGGTTTGGCCACAAACTAGCTCCTTTTTGAGCTGTGCCCAGACACCAAGAGCTGGAAAAGCCCAGCCATGCCCTTGAGAGGAACTGGTGCCCTGTGGGGAGCTCTGCCCTGGAAGGCAGAAACATATTTAGCCCTGGAAGGCTAAAGCATATTCAGGCTAAATCCATATTCAGCAGCAAATTCTTTGGAAAAGAGCACTGCACAGCACAGGAATGCTGGATCATTTGACCCTGTAATGGAAATCCACTCCAAACCCTCCTCCTTCCTAAACGTGAGGCTGATTTTATCTCCCCTTGCAAAACCCTCCGTTTCAGCATCAACTAACCCACCTCAGACACTTAGGCTGCTCATATTTATGTGTTGAGTCTGTCTGAGTGTTGCTACATTTCTGCCTTTGGCAATGCAGCCATGGCAGCCGTCCATGAGCTGGGCAGTCCAGCTGCATGCCATGCACTTTGACCAGTCTTTCCACCTCCACTCCAGTGCCCAGCTAATGCTTTTGTCAGGCACAGTCAACCAGAGCCCATGAGAGCACTCAGACTATGAACGACACCCCAGGGAGAGACCCAGCGGCAGGTCCAGCTGCCCCGGCGTGCTGGTGACTTCTCAGAGCACCAGAGAATGAGAAACACGTGGAACTGGACACGTATTCCCACCCACACCCACCACCCTCGCTGCTGGTGTTTCCCTAAATTAGTAACAACATAAAGAAAACTCCAGGTAGAGTTTAACTCCAGTGTAGGGAGAAACAACAGCTGGAAAGCAGGGAGCACACAAGACACAGAACTTGCTTTCGAATAACCCTTCAACCTCAGGGTAATTACTGCTGTGGTGTTCCGAGGAAAACAAGGTCAGGAGGAGGAGAGCACAGGGCAAGATTCCCAGGGCTGTGCACAAGCAACTAGGACAAGGGTGTTTGTTCGGCCTTTTGAGGGGCTACTGCCTGGACTAGTCTCGGAGAGAATGCAAGACCCAGAGGGAGCTGCACAAAAAGGATCAGCCTCTCTAAAAACAGAAAGCAAAATGTTTTCCTTCTGTCCCCAGAGGCATGAATGCCAATGTCCTGAGAAACGTGCATGGGAAAGGATATTAGAAAGCGAGTTGTGGAGGCCAGATGGAGCAGTGCTCTCCACGGGGACAGTGCTTCTTGCAAGTACCAGTGGCTCTTTGAATGGAGACCTGCGACAGAGAGGGGCATCCCATGAGAAACTACAGTTGGGAAGTGTCTCTGCTGTCCCAGCTGGCAGAGGGAAGCTCTGGACATGCGAGGCAGAGAAGAGAGAGTAACAACCTGTCAAGGACAGGGAAGAAACAAGGAACAGAGACAGCTCCCACAGGCAAACACCACACCCGGGCTCCTACAAGCCGCCAAGTTTTTGCAAGGGATGGCTCTACTTGAAAGAGTTGGGTAGGTCGAAGGTCAGGCGTAATTTCACTCCCTTCTGCAGGGACTACTTAGGCCTTGCTACAGCAGTATTTACCAGTGGGTTTGGTTTCTTCTGCGCAGAGATCTGCCAGATTCTGCTGTGCGTAACCCTTTCCAAGCTGTGCTGATAGCAGATAGCCTGGTTCCCGTAGCTGGGGCGATAAAGAGGAAAATAGGTGATGATAGGGCCATGCATTTCTCTGATGCAATCCTATTTATTTTCCAGCTTATACAAAGGTGTTTTCCTGTGAACAAGAGAGGCGAACAATACACAGCTGATCCCTTGCCCAAGCATAAAGCCCCCATCTGCCATAAAACTGACCAGGGTGCGTCTCACAGCTGATGAATGTGCAGTGACAGCTTTGGTATCAGCACAGTTTCATGTTCCTTCCCTCCACTCCCTCTCAGATGCTCACAGGACCTCTCCCCCCACCATCAGGTAGCAAAGATGCCCCCCCACCCCCAACAAAGTCCTGCTCAGCCCTTGCATGGATCTTTTTTTGGGTAGCAGCTCCTACTGTTTCAACTATCTGTTCTGTAAAGGAGTTCACTGGCTTAGGTCTATCTCAAAAGTCAGCTGTTACACCCCAGAGGGATTCCCCATCCAAAACGCTCCCACAACACTCCTTGCAACATGGTTTTCCTCTCTCACCCCAGTTTTGAGAGCCCAAAAAAATCCCTGGCAGAGGTAGCCAGCCCCATCCTTCACAGGCACGACTCTTTCTTAGAGTTCAAAGTTGTGGTTCAGGCCACAGCACAGCTCCTGGAAAATTTTCCTGCCCCATGGGATCAAGCCTCCCATCCTGCCACACGTGTTAGCCACTCCAAGTGGGAAGGAGAAATGATCTGTGGCACCAAAGCAGTGGATTAAGCCCCAGTCTGCTCTTAATCCCTCTAACAGGATAACCAAGGGCTTGTGCCAGCATCTCTAACCTCCTGCAGCCCCAGCCAGCGTCACTGCCCGCTGGCCTACCAGCACATGGTTTCCAACGGCTGCAGAAGATATCCACTGGCTTGGACAATCCTTGCATGTAGCCGGAATTCTCTGTTTAGTTACTTGAGGAACAAAAGGCTTCCACACACTCTGCCCTTTCCACCAAAAGGGCAACAGTTTCTTTAAACACGGGCTGTACACTCAGGGATGCTAATGTTTAGGAATGGGGAACTTCAGGAATAATCAAAAAACCTAGATACTGAATATCCTTGGGGCATGGAAAGCTCCATAAGGCTACTGAGTGCCCTTCAGGATACCTAAAACTTTCTGATTTAAAAGGAAGAAGGCAAAGGGCAGCACCATCCCCTGGTTTTGCTCCACTGCCCGCGGCTGATCCTGTCAGAGCTCAGATGAGATTCCAGCCAGTTTAACTTCAAGTCCTTTGCTCTAACCTAAATAAACAAGATTATACCCAGCTTAGAGCTGGTGTGTCTGTGTAAGGTACTTAATATAAGCACCTTTATATAACCCCGCTCTCTGAATCCTTTGCAGTCTTTAAGGATTTATCCATGCTTATCTCCAGCAGAAAAGGTGTCGCCTTCATCTTCATTTGGCAGATGGGAAACCAGGGGCTGGTGGGGCTCGAGGGAAGGACATATCTCCCTTTATTTTGTCCATCCCAAAGCTAGACATGCACGCTTGGCCTCTTACACACACTGCCTCATCAGCCCGTGGTAACAACACCACTTCCAAAGGTCATTTGTAAATGCTACAGCAGGAATTACCCTGGGAAATACCTGTCTCCTCAGTGATGATGGATTAGCACTGACCTCAGGCCGGGATTAAACCCCTGTGTGGCGGTAGTTCCCTGTGGTGCTCATCTCAGAGCACTGCCCAGGACAGACGGGGCACAGTCCACATCCCAGGCTTGCCTAGCCCTCTGTAGCCCGTTGCTTGGGAGCACCAGCCTGTAACAGCAGCCCACACTCCGTGGTACACCACGGTGCACAATCGAAACCGCTGATGGATTAGAAGCTTCGAGCAGCCTGACCCTGCCTGAGCACCGAGCAGATGCCACAGGAAGATAAGCCATGGCTCTTTTGTTCTTTGTCAGGAAGCTCTTCGCAAGCTCCTGCCTTGACACAAAGCACTAAATTCTGTACTTGATAGCTTTATTATCCAGGTTCCCCTGATAACCCAGGTTTCTGTGGCAGGTTTCTGATCCTCACCCTGTTACCACACTCACAAGACCCTTCCTTACTCAAGCCACCGATTTTGGTGCGTGTGCTTCTGGCATATGCTTGATGGAAGGACCTCCAAGGCCTGCAGGGCTTAAGGCAAGCTCACAGTCTGATTAAACACGGAGCCTGATGGGCGCTAATGCTGTATGAATATGGAACAACACTAATGAACTCTAACGAGCTAGACCACAGGGTTTGTTTGCAAGAGCCCAGAACCTGTCCTACCGGCTGGTGGAGAAGAGGCAGTTTGCTCATTACCGCACACTCCCCTCCCGCCCATCCATGCCGACAGAGGCTCTGCCCAGGTGGAGGCCTTATTAATTTTTAAAGCTGTCTTTTGATCTCTGTATCTCGAAGCATAATGAGAAGGTTTGAACTCTGCCTGTCCCACCCTCGCCGTACCTCCCACTTGCTCTGATCCCCCAGAACCTGGCAGGCAAGGGGAGAACTGCCACAGCTCTAGGATTCACTTCTTCCTGGAGAGAAGCATATTTGTGGCCTTCTAAAACACACTTCAGTAGCCACAACCATGGCTGGTGTAGCAGGAAAGCACCAGGCCCTTCCTCTCTCTCACACAGACACCTGACTCAGTGAGGGAATCCAGGGAATCCGGGGTGGTCACACCTCAAAAGCAGCTCCTTATCCCCTTGGTTCACACAGGCCAAAGCAGCTCTCAGAGGCCATCTGGAGTCACTCCGAGGTGGAGAGGCTGGTGACCCCTGATGCAGGATGTTGGCTCCTGTAGGACCTCTGCTCTGGAAGGAAGTTCCTGGTGACTGGTGCCTTCTGCTGGAGCTGCTGCAGGAGCTCCTGTGCTGGCAAAGAGCCATCCATCTCCCTCATCCCGTGACCCATCAGAGCCTTCCCCTTATGACTCAGTCTCTCTCCCACCCTGGATCGATCCTGCACCGCTGGCACACCAGTTGAAGCTCCTTCTCTACCACTTCCTGCCCCTTGGGCTGCAGCCTCCAAAGCCGCAGTGGAAACCGCAGCAAGAGCTCGTTTGGCACCGCGGTCTGTGTCCAGGAGAGCCGGCTCAGCCACTCGGTTACTCCTCTCCCATGGCTGCCCCTTCCCTCAAAAGGAAGTGAAAACAAGCTCCAAGCCAGACATGTGTCCTCAATGAAACACATCTGTCAGAGCCATCGCCACGGTCTCACCGGGCTGTTGCCTGCTCAGAGCATCCAGCCCCGCCATGGAGAAGCGCACGTAGCCAGTCCCAGGGGCAGCACGCACCCAAGGGGACACGAGGCTGGAGCAGGGGATGCCACGGGACAGCCGGGACAGCTGTGTCCTCCCCAAGCGCTCTGCCTGGGGCTGTGCTACCTCCTTTCTCAGCAGCAACAACAACTTCCAGGCAAGGAGCCAGCTGATAGCCCTGCACGGCCACAGATGTCTCCATACAGTTTCCATACACACAGCTTGGGGAGGTGAAGACCTCCTTAGAAGAAACAAGAGTGGGCTGATGGGCAGGGGTATCCACCCATCTCCCCTACCTGCTTCACAAATTTCCTCCAAGGGATATTTCCTAGCGCTTAGTTGTGTGACCCTTTGAAAGTCTCCCAAGTGTTTCTCCCTCGCTGTCAGGAAGTTTATGCTAACATGTTTTTACAACATGCATTCAGTCAGTCGTACTCCATATGTCCTCTGCAGTCACCCCTCCTTCTCAGTGGGATCTCCCATGACACCAGCTACTTTGTCCAGCCTCCAACAGAGCCTTTATTAGAGCGTGAACCCATTTGCCTTCTGCCATCAAGTTCCCCTCCAGGCACTTTCACATTTCACTGTTCCCTCTCACCTCCTGGTCCTGCCCCACAGCTCAGTTAATAATAGCAGATCCCACCTATTCTGCATTCTCCCAGTGTTCTCAGAGAGTTAAGCAGCTGCAGCTCCAGTGCGGAGTCCCTATGTGTCCCCAGCTGGCAATGGGCTGCTGCCCTGAGAGCCCCAGCAGCAAAAGCAGTGGCTCTCACTGCAGACATCCAGAGCAGACACAGAGTGAAAACATGTGAGTTCAACAGCCCCTCTTAGCTCCTAACAGGGCTTTGCATGCTACCAGAGCATTCCCTTTGGTCCATGTTCTGGGCCAGGTTTGTTTGTACCTCTTGGAGATGTCCCCCAGGGACCTACGGATGCAGCCCCAGCACCTCCTTTGGCACGTGTGGTGGGGCCAGGGCAGTTATTAGGGGCTTGTGTGGTAACCTTTGTCCAGTTTAGGAAGCTTTCTTTCAGTCCTTGCTAACCCACCTCAGGACTGAGGTAGGAAACAGAAGGGGGGTCACCTGCATCAAGATCTGATGCGGCTGATTTCATGGACACTGTGCTGTACACACTGCTCACCTGAAAGAACCCCAGAACCTCCCCACGGCCCAGAGGGAGGTGCAGTCCCTTTAGCTGTGAATGGGGCTCATTTGCAGTCTTCCTGCTCTGTTGTATGCCTTCATCTTCTCACTTTTGGTAGGTTGTCTTCTGCAAGACCTGAGAACGTAAGAACATATCTACCTGTGCTTCCTCCTGCTCCAGCTACGCCTGCACATCTGCCCCGCCTGCTGCAGGCAGGCAGGGGGAGAGCAGCTCTGCCAGCTGGGAGGACAGTGACCCCCAACCGCAGCACCAGGGCAGCAGGGCTGTGTTTTGCAGAGCACGTGCAGCCCCACGCAGGAGGCACGTTCGCTCCTGCTGCCTGTGGTTCCTGGCAGGCTTTCCAGGGAGCAGCCCTCGGCTCACAGAGCTGCTTGTTCGGGAGCATGTCATGTTTTTGCCTAGTCTTGCAGCTGCCTGTCAGCTGCTGTACAAACACGGCCCTGTCTCCCGTGCTCCCCCCTGGCCTCTTCTCACTCCTCAGCTCTGCTCTTTGCGGCGCTCAGGATTAGCCACACCTCAGCTGGGTAAACAGGAGCTGATCCTGCCCCATCAGCCGGGGGCTTTGCAGCCTCAGCTGCCGCAAGCAAGAAGTGCTCCTTTATTTTTCTCCCAAGCGAATCTCCCTTTCATCATTCAGCAGATCTGAAGCCCTTAACTGGACACAGCAGTGGATGTCATCCTCTGCATTGGTTTCATCTTCTATTTTCTTTCTTTATCCTTCTATTCTTTGCTGTTGTTCCACTCAGCTTCCTTACCTTCTGATCCGTTCCTCATTTTCTTGCTCCTTTTCCCCAGTCCTGTGTGTCCCCTTCTTTTTGCTTTTACACCCACCTGAGAAAAGCCACCCTTCCTTTCTGTATGTATATCACCTCCTGGGTGCTAAATTATGAACTAATGAACTATTCTAGTCTGAAAAAAGCCCTGGAGGTTGTTCGTAACTGCAGCCAGCACCTTGGTCTTCATCTCAGCTCAGGGGCAATGTTTCCTGCAAATTTTTACCTGGCTCCGAAGGGATGCTGAGCAGGGAAGGAGGAGGACACCCATTCCCTGCAGCACAGCACCCTCTAGCCTCCGCCGGGGCGGTAGCTCTTTCCTGAGCTGGAAGGAGGAAGAACCTTCACCATCATCACTCAGCCACGCATCCTCCCATCCTGCCACACTCCCTACACGTCCAGCCCTGCCTAACTCCAACAAAATCCTCCTGCAGCGTTACTGCCAAATCCCAGCATGGATTTCATGGGAACTCCGGAGGTCAGGATCTTAAAGCTGGTGTGCTCTGAGGAGACGTGTGGCAAATCAGACGTCATTTCCCAAAAGTTGAGACATCAGTTTTGCAAGGTGGAGCCTGCAATGCGCCAAGGTGGAGTTAGCCTGGAGAAGGGGTCATTACACAGCATCAGCAGCACCATTTATTTCCTCCAGCCCATGCAATACTTTAACTCAGAGGTGGTACAAAGGGAAGTGCTGCTCCTGCAAAGCCAGGTAAGGTCAGCCGGAGCGGAGTGCAGTAGCTCTGCAGTTGCTTTTTTTTCCTGGGACGGTGCTCTGCAGCCTCCCAGGTGCCTGTGCACGGAAAAGGGTGGTCACCCCCAGCGCACCCCTGGCCATGGTGGCAGACCTTCCCCGCTTGGCTGTGACCGCCAGTGCATCTCCAGGAAACCATCAGGCACATGGAGATGCTCTGGATTAGCCTTTCATCCCAGCCATCCCACTGCTCCTTGCAGCTTCCTCCCCACCTACCCACCCCCCCAAACCATGCTCCCGTGGTTCCCCCACAACCTCACCCACAAACCACCTCCCTGCACCAGCATCAAGCCTGTTTCCTCTCACCCCTGCTTTCCTTCTACACCTCTAGAAACAGAGCTCTGGCTCTCTGCTCCTGCATCACTCATTCTCCCAAATCACAACTGTAACCATTTCTTTCGTACTCACCATTATCCAAACACCATTGTGTTCTCCCTCCCTCTCTCCCTCCCAGATCTATCCCAGTTCCCACTATTTTGGCACAAGGCAGTAACTTCCGCCTCCACTCAGTTTATTTCCATAAATATTGCTCTCTAGGAAAAGGCCCTTCCCTATTCCTCAGGCAATCCTAAAATTTGGATTTTTACAAGCGGCTGCTAATCCCATTGTTCGCTTCACTGAGCATTTCAGTTTGCAGGATTGCAACCCTGCATTCTCCTCAGGCACCACTACTTCTGTGGAAACTTTTCCACAGAAAGCATTTCACAAGCAGCCACTGAAAAAAACCATAAAACTGTGGCCTTAGCAGACTTCCTTGCCAGCTTTCTGAGGCAGGACAATCACAGTCTTTCCAGACTCCAACATCAGGAACACACTATAGTGGCAAATGTCAGACAGACCACTTGGGATTAAACAGAAGACCAGAGGTTTCCTTTATTCAGTATGACATCTTGGAAACTCTCCAGGAGCAGTCGTACATCCTTTTGGCTCTAGTACACCCATTTGTCTGAATTCACCGTTTTCCCTCAGAGACGCCTCCTCTCCCTGCTCTCACTGCCTGCCAGACACCTGCTGCTCTGATGCCACCTCCACTGCACAGAACCCTCCTGCTTCTGCAGGTGGCTTTAGGGACAGGTGCCACACCAAAGCACCGCCTGGCTCCTGCAGCTGTATCTTGAGTTACCAAAATGTGTGAAAGGGGCAGAAACAGCTCTAAGTGAATAAGAGGTGGCATTAGAGGTGCAGAAGGTATTCTGAAGGTAGGAATTTCACCTAACCAGACTCCCTGGAAAATTCAGTAGTGTTGTGACATAGGTTCCTTTCAGGGAGATACAAATGGATCCTTCTCCTAGACCACTGAGTCTGCTCGTGGAGCCAGGCAGGGTTCAAGTGCCATGGAGCAACCAGAAGCAGGACCCGCAGCACTGCTGATGCCAGAGAGTGGTTTTCAAAACCTCTTCCTGAAGCCAGCAGCTGTGGCTGGATGTGGGATAAAAGCAGTGAGCTGGCTGCTGGGAATTTGTGGGCAGAAGCAGCAGAACACAGCCTGGTAAAGCGCTCAGCTCAGCAGCATTTCTCTTTTGGCCTAAAGAATTCGGGAATGCAATAGCCCATCTGCTCTGAAATGATCAGTGAAGCTCTCTGTATAAGCAGTCTGAGCCCTCTCGGATTTGGGAGAAAAACAAAAAAAAGTGAGTCAGAAAGTCTCTAGCAATGGCCTTCAGCCATTAGAGGAGACCAGAGCCTGTGGTCTAGAGGGGACAAAAATGTGGACAGCAGTACCCAGCAGGGCTGAGGTCAGTCACTTCAGTTCTATAATTAGGAAATAAATAGCGTGCTAAATAAACCCAGAGTAGAAGCTTTTGAGGAGCGTGACAGAGCTGGAAGTTGGCAAGGAGCAGCTGAATGAGAATGTGATGGAAAAATACTGATCAGGTGGGCCACGTGCCACCTCCCCAGCTGGTTTGTATGATGCAGTCGTTCTCCCATCCCTGGCACTTGCCTCCGTACACTGCCAGCTCCTCAGGACAGAGGCTGGTCTATTTAGAGCTCTGCAAAGTGTCCATTACTCTTTTAGACACCATTTTCAGAAAATATGTAAGAGTCCAAAGAGCACTGTGCCTCCAGATCCAACAGGCTCTGGAACAGCACGGCTCTGCAGCCCACGAGCCAAAGCCTCACCGGCACTGCAGGGAAGGCAGAGCGAGAAGAGGAAAAAGCACTGCCTTTATTTCCATCTGCAAAGCTTTTTTGTGCTCACATGTCCCTGACAGGCACTTTGCTGATTTTCAGCTGGCAATCAAACCCTGCCTAAGAGGTGTTTTCCTTTCCGCTCCTGCTACACATTGCCAGAGATGAACACCCTGATGTTTCCTCTGGCAAAAAGGTTTCCTCAGGGGTGCAAAGTCCGCAGGAGTCCTTCAGCGCATGGCACGTTTGCTGAGCAGGAGAAAAGCTGGGCCAGGGGAAATGAAGCAGAAAAAGAGTGCAGAGTTCCTTGTGGCAGCAACAGCCAAAAGAGAGAGGGCTGTGAAGAACAAAAGGTGATTGTCACCACAGCGTTGCATGGGGGTGTCTCGGGCTGGTTCAGCAGCACGTGGAGTTCTCTCTGCCTCGTACCTTTCCAATTGCTGCATTTAAAAAGGTGGAATTTTCATCAGTCTTGTTTTGGCCTCTCTGTACAGAGGTAATTGCCTGCCCAAAGCACAAGGCAAAGCTGCGTTCTTCCTGTGCTTGCAGTTTCCAGCACATACATTTGTACCGTTTTGCAGCAGCCACACTACTCAGAGAGGGTTCCTCCTGTCTCCAAAGCATTTGGGTGTTCCTGGACACTCCCATCCCACCTCTCAGCAGTAACAGCAGGCAGAAATGTCTGCTGGGCTGAAGCAGCTAAATCCCTCCCCTACAAGGCTGGAAATGAAGCCCAGCTCCTTCCAGCACTCTTCCTTTGGGGATGGTTCAGGCCCCTGCTCAGATGGCATTTTCTGAGCATGACCTGTTCACTGCGAGTGGCACAGCCTTGCTCCTGGCTCCCGGCCACAGCGCTCCACCCACGGCACAGGCACACACGGCCGCCCCCAGCACCAACCCTGCACAGCCCACCAGCTCATCGGCCCGAGCAACTCACCACGCACTCGGAGGGAGGGCAGCTTCCTTCACAAGCCACGGCTCACCAGCTGTTTGAACAGCCCAAAGTCGGATTTGTATATCCCAAACCGTGCTTGCTCCCTCCCAGACACCCCTGCTCCCACACCACAAGGTGCAGCTGGAACCCCTCAACACTGCCCAGAGTAAAACACCAGTGACTTCCACTGGTTCTTCCCTCCGTTCCTGGACACACAGCACCTTTTCCATCACCTCCCTTCTTGCAATAAACACAGCTCAGGATTTTGGCTTCCACTGCCGCAGCCACCTGTAAATTTGTGCTGCCACTTTTTCAGTGCTCCCTTCTCCTCAGCAAGAAGTGAGCAGCAAGTTTCGTTTGCTTTGTTTTGTGACAGGTCTGTAACAAAGCTCTCTTCTAATAGCTGAGCTTCCCTCAGGTCAGAGAAATCTCCAACAGTCTCAAGGACTTAAAATAAAAGCCTTGCCTGGAGGCTCAGCTCCAGTTTGAGGTGTGTTTTCCTGCCCGGATCTGCTTCTTCCTGCCTGGATCAGATGGTGAAGGAGCTAAGGTACATCTGGAATCAATTGGACTGCAATTTTCTGCAATCAAACTCAAAACACATTCCTCAAATACTTAGTTGAGCCTGATACCGGATGTTTATCTGCTGAGCCTATCTGTTAACTTGATCACAAGCATAACTCAGCTGCCTTGAGACACACCAAACCTCAGCCCAGATGAGCCGCTGACAAATTTAGCAACCATAAACCCTGGGTATTTTCACAAGGTTAATTAAAAGATAAGGAATACAACTCTGTTTGACTGACTGGTGTGGGATCACACCTGTAGCAAGCGTGGAGGAGAGGAGGATGCTGTTTGTTCTGCCACCCTCATTCCAGAATTTCCCTCTCTGCCCTTACCCAGAACTCCCTTCTTCCCTGTGACTCAGGCTACAGCAGTTACTCATCTCTCCTCGTACACAGCGCCCTGGAAAATGTGACTTGCTCCTTGAGAGCTTTCTCCACGTAGGAAGCTCCAACACCCAGTAAACAGAGGAAACAAAATATCTGAAATGAGAGGAAGGATTTTTCCATCCAGTTATATAAAGCAATCATTAACACAGCTCACAAAGGTTGATGTTACCAGCACTGTAAAGCACGGCTCTTTTGGAAGAATACAAAAAATAGCAGGTTTATAAACATCGCATTGTGAACAGTTTTTTATCTTATAATTTATTTTCCTCCAGTGCCTTCCACATGTGGCAGTCCCCGTCACACACCCCACTTGGTGGGACAATGCTGAGCACTCTGAGGGACCAGGGAAGTCCCTTCACTGCTGCTGGCACAGCCCAAGGGTGGTCCCAGCGTTTGCCACACAGAAGCGGCCTGTGGGCCCATGATAAACAAACCCAGCATGTTGAAGGCCCAGCCACCATTTTTAAGGTACTGCTTCTCAACGACGCAGTATTGTGTAACCAGCATCCAGCACCAGGTACACTACACGGCTTACGGGCAGTCTGGAGCGGTTTTTGGCCCTCAGGACCACCGAGCTCCGTGTCACTGAAGAATAACCGTGTCCTTCAGCTGGAGCCGCTTCCCAGGCTGCCTCTCCCACGTCACGGGTGGTGGCTCCGGCGGCGGGAAGCGGAAAATGAAGCTGAGGCGGAGGCTAAAGCCGCGACTGCCCCCACCCCTCGGCACCCCGCCGCTCCCTCAGGCCCCGCTCTGTCATGGCCGCGGCACCGCGATCCCCGCCGGCGCCGATAGCCCCGCCCCCAGCCCGCCGCCGCCAATCACCGTCCTCCGCCTGACTGACAGGTGCCCGAGCCATTGGAACCGCAGCGTCCCGCCCCCTCTCCTCCTCCAGCCAATGGCACCGGCGCAGCCATTACGGAGCGCCCCGCCTACAGCTCGCCTCCTGGCCAATCGACGCGCGGGTCTGGGCGGAAGCGGCGCGGCAGTGGCCAATGGGAGGGCGAGGGCGGCTGCTAAAGGGCAGCGGGCGGCGGGGCCGCGGCAGACGGGCGGGAGCGGCGGCGGGAGCTGTCGGGGGCCTCGTGCCCGGCCGGAGCTGCAGGTGAGGCGGGGACGCCCGGGAGCCCCTTCCCGCAGGGCTCAGGGGACAGCCGGGCCTCCTTCCCGTTCCTCTCGGCAGGCCTTCGGGGCTGCCCCGCGGCCGTGTCTGTTGCTGCCCAGCCGCCGTCCTGCCGTGTACTGCCTGCACGCCCGGCCCCGCGTGTTTGTTGGCCGGGGGGGAGATGGGGATGTCCCTCGGTGGGGCTGTGGCGGGCAGTATTCGGTCCCTTCGCTGTTCTCCCCGAGGCTGGAAGCTCTGGGAGGTGGCCGTGCGGTGACAGCCTCCCCCTTCGCTCCCTGGGGGTGCGAGGCTGTGCAGGGCAAGAGCTGGAGTGGGAGCAGCACATCCTTGTGCTCGCAGGGAGGGAAGGCCGACGTGGGATGCGATCGAGAGCTGAGTGCGGACCAGAGGATGGTCCTTGCATGAGTTAGAACCAGGGGGATTGTGCCCCCTGACCGGTCACACTGCTCCCGCTAAACGAGGCTCTTCCCTGGTGCTCACGCTCCAAGGTCCTGACCCTGCTACGAGCATCTTGCATCAGCTTCAGACTCCCTTTTGCTGCCCGCTGTGTACCTGCTTGTTACCCTGTACTCTGCCCCGTCCTGCAGGTGTAACTTGTGATCTCTTCCAGCACAGGATGTGTAGATGTATCTATGACAATTGATGGGTTACAGCTGCTGAGATATCTCACCTGATGCTAACTTGCTTGCAGAGGTATGTCAAGAGCAAATTTATTCATGCAGTTATGGCTGGAGGGATTGCATTCTGTACCTGCATTCTCATGCAGGTGCCCTCAGAGAATTCATACCAGCTTCCTCTTATTGTTGATGAACAATTTTCACTGGTCTGGCAAGTATTAAAGATTCCTGTTTGCCTCTTAGATTGCTGTTTGACTTTCACAGCTCTGGTGCCTCCTTCTGTAACAAATGTTCCTGGCTTATTAGTCAGCTAACTGGTACAGGGTATTCATCTTACATTCCTTATTTATCAATTATTATCATGCTCAGCCATGTCCGTAGTATTGCTTGGGTTGACATGTTCTAGTCCCTGCTGATATGGTAGAACACTCAGTTCAGCTGTTTGCATTTGTGGTATCTCATTTTTAGACTTTCTTTGATAATGTGTATTTCCTCTGCAGGGAGTTCTGTTATTGACTACTAGTCTTTGGTTGCTCTCTTATCTTTCCCGTGTCACCTTCTCTCTGAGGTGCTTGTTTAGCTCTCAAATCACAAGAGAAGTTTCAGTAGCTTCTCTTGTCTCTTCTTAGACCAGTGGACATGCAGCCATTCCTCTTATTCTAGACATCACTTATTGTGGTTTCAAAGTCAACAGTAAGAACAGGAAGGATATGAAAAGTGAAATAAAAGCTAATGTTTGAGTTCTTCTATTCTCCTGTCTTATTCTTAAAAATAGCTGCTTTTGCATGGGCGATCCTCTGTGTTACTGAATTAGCTGCACAAAATATCAGGCTGACCTGAGATTGTGCCAGACTGTCTTTTTTAGATGTGGAAAAGATGTGGAGGTTGTGGATAAAACCTTCTATCTTGCAGAACTCTTTCTGAAGAAGTTAGACTTAAAAATTAATTTGTTCTACTCTTCCTGTAAAAGCTGTATTTTTCTATTCAGGGAGTGAATAGCGGCTTAAACTCTTAGTGTTTCATAAAGCTGCTTTATTAAACTTGTCATGTGAAAACTCAGAGATTAACATATTGAAATAGTTGTTCTGGGATGTGGCACTGGGAAGGAAAGATGGCAAAATAACACCCTTTGACCTTGCCACAGGCATATGAAGACATTATCTGAGTCTGCTAAGTTCCAGCTATACTCCAGATGGGATTTGGTTTAGGATAGGAAATGGTGGCTTTAGAGCAGTGAAATGCCTGGGTGCCACTGGATTCACATTGCCCTGTTACTCACCTTTCTTCTTCCATATCTCTTGCCTCTTCATCCCTGCTTTCACAGTGCCAGCTCTGGCAGTACCAGAACTTGGATTAAGCCAACCAAGAACAGGATTTTTCAGTCTCTGGTAGGCATGTAAGTGCTGGGTTCTTGGGTGCTTGTAATTCCTACTGAAAGGTGCAAAGACCAGCCTGAAACTGGTCACTTGGACTTTTCAGCAGAAGCCTAAACAATTGTAGTTTGCTAGGACTTTGGAGTCTTCATCTGCACTTCTGAGTTTCTCTGGAAGAGCGTGTTTCAGGATGTGTTACAGCTCTGAATTGCTGTTCTTAATGTGCTATAGATCAACTGATCTTCTGTGCAAGTATTTGACCTTCTTCTGCTTAAATATCTTGTGGAGTTTAAGCTTATATGTGGTTAAACAGCTGATCAAACTCAGCTGATTAATTTAATTTCAATTGATTTAATTTCAGTGTGCAAGGGCACATTGTCCTTCTTGTAGGGAAGCGAAGTCCAACCTGCCCAGCATATGTGGGTGGCAGGGATGGTACCCCATGGGGCAGCTATCTAGCCTTTTCTGGCTCTAGAAAGGTTTCTACACCCAAAGGCTTATCTTTCCTTCAGCTCTCTCAATTGGCTTAATAATAAAGATTGTCTCTGACTGCCAGCCTTGCTCTGCCAGTATCAGGCAGCAGTAATTGAAAATGCTTTGCAAAGCAGTTCAGTACAAACCAGGTGCTTGAAACGTCATTGTGCCTGTGCTCTGTTAGAGGTAATGGCAGTGGAAGGCGGTGCCGGACTTGGCAGAGAACAGACTTTTATCTGTGTCTCTAGACTGACCAAGAAGTGCAGTTGCCTATCACTCACTCTGCTGTTGAGAAATGCTTTCATTTCTCCTTATCATGGGTTCAGTCTGACTGAAATAAATGACAGCTTCCTCTGTTAGTATGGGCTGAGCCCCTGCAAACACCAAACTTTTCTGAAATGTCTCCTGTATTATTTGCTAGTAACTGAGCTACAGCCCTATTCAGGACATCGAGTACTCAAAAGGTGTAGTACAGGCTCCTCACAGGAAGGGACAGGTGACTGACTGCTACTGAGAGGCTCGCTGTTGAGTAGCTTGTCCTGCTTCTAAACTTATCTCAAAGCATCCTCAAAGATGCTTTTGTATAGAGCTGCAGGTTCCAGAAAGCTTGTGCAGAGAGGGTTCAAGCCTGGCTCTCCCTTATCTGGAACACCCAGTTCTGTGAAGTGTTGGTTGAGCATATGTGAATATGAAAGGCTGTACTAAGTGAAATAAGCACATGCACAGTCATTTACAGTGAACCCCCTTGTAAGAGGTAAGGACAAAATGTCCTAAAACGTGTGCCTGTAATACCCCTAGCCTGTCACTCTGATTCAGCAGCAGAGAGGGCAGTGTAGCCTTTGAGACATTGAGTTGCTGGTGACTGCTTTAGTGCTCCAAAACCTCTCTTTTAGTTGCATTCTGAGAGAACCTGAGTATTCAGCAGTGGTAGTAGCTGTGTGTTGCTCAGCCCTTGTCTCCTTGTGTGTCGTTCTTCCGTCCTGAAATGTTTTTGCTTCATTTTCAATGTATTTGCATGAATTACGTTACTCCTTCTCTAGTGCGAGCCTTCTATCTGTCATGGACAGGCTGTGAGAGAATGACTCTGCAAATCTTCTGCTCCCCTGTGGAGAGGAGCTGCTCGTCAGGGGAACAAAGTAAGCAAGGCGTTTAAAGACCTCAGTGAAACAGCACCTCAGCTTTTCATCCTGTTCAAGTATAGATGCTTTCAGACTGCTTGAACTAGACCGTTCTTGAATAAAGTTCTCTTACCTGTGTTGTGCCTTGTTATAGGTGGTCTTTCCCTCCTGTGCAGCTCGTCTGGTGTGGAGCGTGTTCCCCACTCACTCAGTCCTGTAGCTGAGCAAACAGCTGTGATATCCTTGGACTTTGAGCTCTTCCTCTAGTATGTTCAGCTGAGCTCTGTGACAGTGTGGGAATGGAGGGGTTGCAGTCAGAGGATAAATGAGGCTTTAACGATATGATGCTTCAAAATATAATGGAGGAATAGAGCAGGCTTCCTTGAGGAGGGTTGGTCTATAATGCAGTTTTTATTAGCTCACTTAGCTCTCTGTGGCTTGATTCCAATAGCATTCCCTTGTCTACTGAGCATGGTTTGTTGGGTTCTCTACAGTGTGTTTACTCCATTTCTTCCCTTGAGCTTTATGCTGCTCACTGGCACAGTTCTGTAGTAGGCAAGGGACACCTGCTAATGCTGTAGGACTGGGGAAAGGTGTTGCCCACTATTTCTCTGTACCTAAAAGTTAGCTTGACCTCTTCTACAAGAACCTGAAGCTTTGCCCTGTAGTTACATAAGGTAGTGGTTAGGGAGACAGTCCCAAGTCCCTGCACCTTATCTTAAAGGAAAGGCTGGTGTTATTTAAGCAAACATAATTATTTGATTACTGCAGTTATTGTTTTCTGTGAAGTCAGAGTCTGGTCCTGTCTTAATCATGTTGATGAGGTGTGTGCAATAAAAAATAATGCAGGGGTTTTCAATCCATTTGAGACAAACAGGAACCAGATAAGGTGACGTAACAAGGAGTCTACATAGCGACCTTAGGTCATATGTAAAAGCTGCCTCTCCTGCAGTAGAACTATTTCTGGTCAGTTAAAATGATATTGTGAGGAAACAAAGGCAGTTCCTGTAGTTGGAAAGAAGTGAAATTCAAGGCTCATTTGACTGTAAACTAACCTTTTTGGAGAAGTGAGAGTGAGTGCTTGAAGAGCCCTTGGACCTGTTGGCTATAGATTTATTCTTGGGTGCTTTTTGAGCAACCTGCCTTGAGATATACACCCAGCCCTCTGAGGTGCCTGATTTCTGCTCTGAAGGTGTAGAACTCCTCAAGGGCAAAGTAAAAAGCTCTAGTTCAAGGCACCTGTCTTTCTGACTGTGCTGATGGTTCCTCGTGCTATGAACTTTATCCCCATAACCTCACAGTACCTCTAAATTTAGTACGAGCCAAGTATTGTAACCGATGAAAAGGTCAAATTCCAGCGCAGGCACCAGCCAAGAAATTTTTTTGGAACAGGGTGTAAACAATACTTGCTGGTTTCTATACTTGCCAACCAGCCAAATCCTGCCCTGGGTATCGCTCTGGCACAGGGAGGGATTTGCACTGAGGGCTTCAATATGCTGTCCAAATAGTGTTCTTTTAAGCATCCTGGTGATGGGGCATGTCAGTGTGCCCTCTTTACTGGGAGATAAAATCTGTCACATGTTGGACAACAAACCCGTGGTGGCTTTGCCAGACTCTTGAGGACTGCACTTTTATCTCTCATGGCCACATCTAACCCTAAACTTAAGTGCCTTAAGTGCTCAGCTAATTCTTAATTATACCCTCTGTGCTTTGAGGTCTGAGACTCAGCTGGCTCTTTTAAATGGCCAGAAGTACCCAGTGATGCATCAAGATCTCAGTATTTGCTTCTGACGTGTCCTCTGAGCCACACTGAAGGTAATGGGAGGTTCTGCTCAGGGTGAGCTTGGGCTGGGTAGATGCCAGTCTCAAGATAAGTGGTGTTATGACTTGCTTTTTGTGCTTAAGATGATGAGGCATAGTATTGGTGTGGCCCTAAAATACTCATATCTGTGTAACTTTCAGGGAACAAAGCAGTTTAGACTTAATGCTTTGTTAATAAAAACAAAGGCATTTTTTTATACGAGTGCTGGGTTAAAGACAGGATATGGAACTGCGCAATAAAGCTTGAGGCTTTCTTTGTGATTCCTCTTGCACAGGTTCTGTATTGTGTAGCTTGTCCTTCAGTGCTTAGTCGTGGCAGCCTTTCCCATCAGGACACATGCTTCAGGGCCTTTCCTAAGTGTATTCATCTTCATCTGGATGGTCTCTAAACATCATCCTCTGCATTTAAACCATTGAAAGCTCAGCAGTGTGACACTTTCATGCACTTCCTGGAGTGAGAGTTGAGTAATATTCTGGCATAAAACTTGTCTTTGTTTAAAAAACCTATGCAGTGCTCTCACTTTTTGCCCTTTCCTTAATAAAGTTCCTTTCTCCATAATGTGATTCTAAATATCTTACCTGGTAGTGATAGGCCTGTACCTTGTGGTTTTGCAGTGTATCTTTCAGAAAAGTCATTAGCTTTGGCTGATATTAAAGATGATTAATTTCCTGGAAACATTCCATGAAGAACTAACTTCAGCCTTCCTCCTTCAAAGAGGTGGGAAAAAAACCCACCTTGTTTCTGATCCCAGTCTGCCTAGGCACAGCTCTTTAAAGTAGGGTGGTTTTGCTTTCCTCTTGTCTGATATTCTTGCTTTCAGAGTTTTATTCCCAAGCAGACACTGAAATATATGAAACCAGTCCAAGAAATGTCTGATATGTTAGTTAATAAAGTCTGCCTGCTTAAATCTGTCAGAAATGGCCTCTTTGGCTCTTCTGAGTCTTAGTGGGTGAGAGTATTACACTATGTGGTAAGCTGTAACAGAATAGGAAAGGGAATTTTAAAAGACTCTCACTGCTGGCTGGGCATGTTCCAGTGTTTTGGTGTCCAGCTGAGCTCTGAGAGCATCAGTGAGCCAGAATGCTGAGGGGTGGAGAGGCATCCATGAGGCTTTTGTACCAAGCTGCCCTTCCTGGAAATGGCATTCCTTCAAGATTCTTCGGTCCGTGCACTGGAGAATAGAATATCTTGTTAGTGGAGCCCCTTTCAAAGAGGCCTTTGCTCTTTGTGTTCCGTATAGCTGCATCTTTGCATTAGCCCGAAGCATTTCTGATGCTTCAGTGAAATAAATGAGTCTGCCAGGCTTTCAGTGGCTTGTTAAAAGGCCTGAGAGGGGAGCATCCTGCGGGAATGGCTTCCTTTAATATCTTTGCTTTTTTAATGTTGGCTTTCCAGTGTGAAGAGTCATTCTGCTTCCATGGGTGGAGGAGCTATAAAGCTTGGTGGCTGCCAAATCCTGTGTGTGCCCTGTTGAGTCACAGTGAAGTGACTTCTGTCCCTGGAGGAGTTTCCTCTCCACAGGAAACCTGGAACTAAAATGTGTACAGGTCTTGGGTTTGTTGACAGTTGTGAATTCACTTACTGTACGAGTAAATATTTTGATGATGTCTTTCCCAAAAACCCAGCGTTTTTGAAAGGATACGCAAAGAATTTGCTGTAGCTCTACTGGCTTTTGTTGTACGTGTCTGTTTCTGTCTAGAAAGGGTGAGACTTGGGATTTTTTCTCATTATACTTGTACAGATGAAGTGCGCTCTGTTAACAGTAATGCTGAAATGTTTCCTGTAACATGATTTTCAGCTTTTTGTGATGAAAGGCCAAATGAAAAGACCACAAATCCAGCACTTGCTTTCCAGTGATTGATTTTTAAAGTTATCCATCAGTTACAGTTGGGACTTAAGAACATTGCTTGAGAGGGCTGCTGGTCTTTGGGGCTGTCATCTGGAAGTGAGAGTTCCTTGCGCTATTTTATTTAAAAAAAAAAAAGATGTTTCAAAATAACATCCTTGGGGCCAAGAGCTTCAATTTTTGGGTTCCTCAACATGGATCTCAAATGCTGTGATGGATGGAAAGGCGTGATTGCTTCCAGTGGTATGCTTTTTGGTAATTTTGCCTAGCCTGCCAGAAGTGAATCCAGTGTTTTGTGTATGGAAAAAGCCAAATGTTTGTCCAGTTAGATTAATGCTGACCCAGTTAGGGGAGATTCTAGATTAAAATTTGTCTGGCTCAACCCTGTGGTTATCTATCCTTTTTTTAACTACAAACATTATTGGGTTAATGCTAAAAGGGTTTAACAAAACAAAAGCAAGGTGACCTCATCCCAGCTGGTTAAAGAGACATTTGTCCTATGTGATTAGAGGCAGAGCTCAAATCCATTTTAGTAAGCTAAACCCTTAAAATTTTAGAGCCAAGTGCCTCAACCCAGCCCTTGCAAATCTGCCCTGGCTGAGACAGGTCTGTTTAGGTCTTCAGAAATACCAGACTTTAGAGGAAGTACCTCAAGTGACACAGCTGAATCCATAGGGCATGAAGTCTTCATGGACTGGATCCACTGCTTAAATAATCACTGCAGAAAGCTGTGCAGTTGAAGCAGTGCCAGCTTTGTGTTACATCTACAGACTGATCTGAGCTTCTGAGTAAAGATTCTGACAAATACATGAACCTCTAGCACATGTTTGAGGTGCGTAAGTTCAGTGAATGTGTGTTTAGGCTGTCTAAAATGGAAAATAATAGTTCATAAGTGTCAAAGCATAATCCTGCCTACTAACAGCTGAGTTTTCTGAAGGTAATGCCAAGCTGGTATGCTGTTTTAAGGGAGTGGCAGGCTAACATGAGGTATAAAAGTATCAGAAAAGATGTGGTGTGTTTGTAGTCTGAAGATTATAAGGGAGAGGACATTCTTAGGGAGAGAGGGTTTAGTTGGCTCAGTTACACTGAGTCACTAGTACAAAATCCTAATGACTAATTGTGCCCAGTTTTATTTTTAACAAATTCACTGAGGTGAACACTGTAAACAGCAACCTGGCTTAAAATCCAGGTGTCACGATGGTCTCAGGTATTAGTGTCTCTTAATTTTCCGAATAAAACAATGATGGGAAGATGTCAACAGAACTTCTGGGAGTTTGATCTGAGGAAGATTGGCTTGAGCACCTGGTTGTCCTTGAGTTCAGGAACTTGGTCTGCTCTTCTACCAGTTGCACCTTCCCTGGTCAAGCCATTTCTGTAGTTTTCTGTTGTCTCCAGCAGAACTGATGGTAGTGTTGGTGAAAGTTTCCCAAGTAGAGATGTGAGGTAACATACTGCAGCTGAACATGGTACTTGAACTCCTCTCATGATGCCAATGCAGTCTTCTGAGTAGAAGAATAAATGGCTTTTTGTGGCCCATCCTTTCCCTTCTACTGTGAAGCTCAGAACTGGAAAATAAAAGCTGAAAAGTTGCCCAAGATTAAATGTCTCTGCTTCCCTCACTGTTCTGCCGTGCAGATGGTTGTGGTGGCAGGAACTTGCAGCTTTCCAGCACACTGTTAGTCAATAGCTGATGTCACACGTGTTTTCTTCCAAGGGGTTTCGGTGTAGCTACACTGAGTACAGAAAGTACTTCTGAGGCTCTTTACTCCTGCTATAAAGAAGTGGAAGGCTTTGGTATGGTCTGTCCTGATGGTGTGTTTTCCATTTGGAAGCAGCAGCTGTGGTAGAGAGCAGACAGTTCTGGAGCTTTTCCTGGAAGCTCTGAGTCCCCATCGATTTGTTGTGCCTGTGGTAAGGCAGTTCTAATTGCAAGTATTGCTTGCACTTCTGTGGTCACAGGTTGAAAGCTTTCTCTTTTATTGGCATCATCATATTCTTGTAACAAGCCTCCTTGCATGTGCACTAGTATTAATTAGGTGTCTGTGTCTGAGCCTCCTGTGGCTCCCACCGTGTTGAAGTGTGATATGTTGTAACATCTCAAAAAGCAAGTGTGGGAACAAGCAGAGACTGTTTACAAGATTCCGTCTGTAGGAGTGAGCTGCCTTGGTAAGCCTGAATAAAAGTAGCAGGAAACTTCTTTCAGACTGGCTTCACACTTCAGTAACAGTGTAGATACTGTACAAAGTTGAGAAGAGTATCCTGCTAATCCTTGTTGTTTAAATAGGAAGAGATTTGGGTAGGTTTGACTGCAATGTCTCACTGTCTTGCAGAGATGAAGTCTCTCTGTTCATGAAGTTGCATTTGCACACTGCAGATGAGTTAATATGCTCTAAACAAATGATCTAGTCTGGAATATGTCCACTGGCAACAGATTTCTGATGCAGATGGATCAGAGTTGGTTATGACTGACTACACAAATAGCTTGCCATGTCTGCTATGGGACCTTTGTATAAATTTGTGTTCATCCTTTCCAGCTGAGAAATGCAGCTTTATCAGTAATAATCAATTTGTTTTTCCTCCTCTCACAGGGTAGCTTGGGCAGCACGTGGATCGGTTACGAGTCTACTGAGGACTGGCAATTTTTTATAGCTTGAAGAAAATTGAAATTGGTAAGACTTGGCTTGTCACTTACTTGGGTTAGGAAAAGAAAGACTTAGGAAGACCCAGGGAAAAACCTGTCTCTTCAGTGATGAATGCAGCCAGCTGTTTGAACTGTATGTTCAAAATAAGCTGGATCAGTTTAAGAATTTGATTTCAAGCTGCAAGGATATATTTTTTTATATTCCTTTGCTTCTGTTTCTTTGCTCTGAAGCCCTTGAAAGTTTAGATGTTAATCTAGTCCTTCAGCTGCAGAACTGCAGTGAATTAAAAGAAATGCTGAAAATGCCAGTATGTAAAGTGACCGCCTTAAGTGCAGGCAGGATTTAGTACCAGTGTTCTCGTGGAACTGCAAGACTCAGGCTGAGGAACTAACACAGTAGTTCTTTCAGGTCCTCCTTTTCAAGTCTGGCTTGTACACCTGTGAAGGAACACATGTCCAAAGCTGCCAAGGTGCCTTTATAGCCTGCCTTTTCACCCAGCTTCTGTTTGACCTGAGTAGTCTTGGCCAAGATCCTGCGTGTATTGACTGGCTGCAGACCAGGGGCTGACACCTGAGACACTGGTGCAGTTCTGGGGCAGCGCTGGTTAGGAGTAAATCTCCTTCACAGCTGGTCATCCAGTTTTTCTTCTGTTGGTCAGGGTAGAAAAATACCAACTAAATTTTCTTTCAACTTGAAAGTTGCTAGTCTGAGTTGATATGCTAGGATTTCCTGGCAGTGTTGGCTAACAAATTTAGTTGTTTCGCACAATTGTATGTTTAACATGACAGTTGATATTCACATCCAACGCTCTATTTCTTAAAGCTTTAATGTTGTTTTTTATCTCCAGGCTGAAAATGAGTTCAATATTGGAAACCTCTGAGCTGCCAGCAGTGTTTGATGGGGTGAAGCTAGCTGCAGTTGCTGCTGTTCTGTATGTTATTGTTCGCTGCTTGAATCTGAAAAGCCCAACTGCCCCTCCTGAACTCATTTACCAAGACTCTGCTTTGGCTCGCTTTCTACTCAAATCCTGCCCACTTTTGACCAAAGAGTAAGTAGTATATTTTTTCCATGTTGACCTATGTTACAGGAAGAAGAGCTGCACTTATCCATTCTTCCTCATGTATTTCTTAAACTTGGGTTCAAATGAATGTCAGAGTATACTCTTGCTAAAATAAATATTTTCTGAGTCAAGCATTTCTTTATCTCAGCTCCCTGGATTTATGACCAAGCCTTGTTGTGTGGCATTTTCCACAGATACATGAAAGTCATCGCTGTCCATCTTTATAGAAGCTGTATGCTGATATTATACTGTACCAGCACTAATGTAGCCCACTATCTGTGGAAATAGGGGAGGGATGGATGCAGTCAGCACTTGTTCATATTCTTGTGCTCCTTTCTATTAGGGAAGGAATCTGTTGGGGCTCACAGGAAGGAGACATTTTCATGGTGTGTCAGTGCCCTTATAATGAAGACAGGGTTGGCTATTAGTTTTAAAGTGCCTGCTCTTATCTGAAGTATGTTAAGGTGATTGAAAACGAATGAAATTTATTACTGGTAGAGCACATCCTAACTAGTTTAATAAAGTAATGACACAGAGGCCAGCTCTAAGACTATTGAATATGTTTTCAAATTGACCTTATGTCAGCTGTGTATTTTAGCAGGCTGATCCCTGATCTTCCATTCCAAGACCTCCAGAATCAGTGCAGCTGCCCTTAGCTTCACCAAGAACCTTCGCCAATAATAGGAAGCATTTAGTACAATTTTGTGAGGCTTTGGAGGGACAAGGACTTTGATTACAGTATTTCTCTTCTGCAATCACTTCGAAAACTTGCAAGTCCTATTTAGAAGCTCTAAATGCATCAATTATATAGTAAGTGCTGATTGCAGCTGCATGAACTTTCCTTTTGGATCTCAAAAGTCAAGCTGATTTAAGGATAGTCATTTTAGGGGAGATGAGAGGCTTTTAGTAGTGCTGTGTTAGGTGCCTTAATTACATAAGGTATAAGATGTTAGGCCGTGTGGCCTGTAAACTTCTAGAGGAAACAAAGCATTATCTGTTGAAATTGGAACCCAGAGAGGGTTCTGTGATGCACTCCAGGATGGTGGTAACATAAGTGTGTTTGGATTCTTTATTATGTGTAGTGCCTTAACTGCAAAGCAATTGCTTTCCTAAAAAAATACGTTGAGGAGGTTTGAGTTACTTGGTACTTTAGGCGCTTGCTGTCTCAGTGTTGCACTCCAGTATGACATGTCCCTAGTCACTGAAGGAGCAAGCATGAAGCTGTGCTGATTACCAGCCTTGAAGGCATACTGGTATCAGGCTAGTCTTTGGAAATGGATTGTCAGCTGATTCAGAGTCCATTTTCCTGCTATATCAGCTCTGTTGTCACAGCACAGGCTCCTAGCACTGCTGTATTAGGGCCTTGTCTTTGACTTTCAGTTGGAAAACGAAGCATTCCCAAAAGAGTGAAAATGCAGAACATGTCCAGCAATATTTAGACATCTGTTGTGCATTAATTGCAGGAGTGATGAGCTGCTTGCAGAACGCTGGTGTTGTGTTAATAGTGTGTGATTGTGGATTTGTTTGCTTTCTCTGGATCAGCTGAGCTCAGGCTTGCCGGCTTCTCTGAAAACTGTAGCAGTGATCTCCAGTACCTGGTTCTTGGGCAAAATATTGTCTGAAAGGCTTCCATGACAAAAGGAAGCAAACTCAGCTGAAGCAAACTAGAATGTGGCAGTAGGTAGCTGTTCAGTCCTCCTACCTCTGTATCTCTGTTAAGGAAGACAGGACTTGGGAATATAATTGCTGTGGGGAATTGAAAGAGTTTACAAGACAGACAACTCTTAAGATGTATATGTGATTTTTTTTTTACTATTCTAGTGATGTTATCACATACTTTTTCAATATAGAAATTAAAAAAAAAATCAAAGAAATCCTGCCTTTAGGCATGAAAGTCACCTGGAGACTAAAGGGGAACAAATATATTTAAATTCCTGCAATTATGCATGAAACAGTTTGTAGGATAATTAGGAAAAAGCTATGTGAAAACAGCTTGTGCCATACTCCACCGAAAAATCTTGCAAGGCTTTGATTACTTGCTAATTATTCGGAGTGTTAGGAAAGCTGATTAAGCAGCTCTTTTCAAATTCTACCATGAAAGCAAACTAAGTAGCCCAGCAATCCCTTCTGTTATATCAGTACTGGGTTTGTTGTCAGATCTGTTATAAGACCAATTCTTCTGTACAGAGGAATGTTCACAGCTGTGAACTGGCTTTCAGACCTGGTTTGTTCAGCTCCTGCTTAAGGGAAGAAGGGGGATGGAGGGCACTGCTGCGAAAAACAGACTGGGAGGGAGAAAGCAGAAACAAGCAAAGTTATTCTTTCTGGACAGGTGTTCAAAAATTCTTAAACACTTTTAGACTTTATTTTCCCTTTATGGCGCAATCCTCACCTCTGGTTTAATTCAGTGCATTGTAGCTGTGGTGTCATTCTGTAAGACAAGTGGTGGTAGATGAATAATTTAAGAACTTTGAATTGTAAAACTGCCTGAGATGGCTGTGTGCCAGGTACTTTGTACTTGTAGATGTTAGTTCTGCTTTTTGCAGTTCTGTAAACTGCCAGAAACTTTCTGCATATCTACCAAACACTGGGAAGCAAGAGAATCTACCTTCCTAGAGCTCATGTTCTCTTACCCGTTTTTCCATTCCTCTCACCCTGTCCAGCTCTGTACTTTGGCTTACCAAGTGGAGTAGCATAATCAGACCCTTTTCCATTCAAATTGCTGCTTCTTGTATGGAAGCTCTTGCAGTTCAGCACAGGTATTGGTGCCCTTGAGCACTTGGGCCTAGCTGCTGGTGGCAGCTGTGTCCTTTTCCTGTCTTTCAGAAGGGTACAGAAAGTCCTTCATCTGCTGTTATTCCTGTAGAAATGCAGTGCTGGCTCTTTGATTCATGAGGATAAATTTGGCCAGTGCTTGCTGTACTGGGCTAGACTTTTTTGGCTGTTTACAGTTTATTCTAACAAAGTGTGTGTATCTTTATTTCTGTAGAGATGTGGCACGTGTCATCCGTATCGAAAATAATTATCCTTGCTGTCTGCACACTTTTTATCATCAGTAAAGGCAAGTTCCTCAAAGATTGAGGCAAATGCCTGTCAAGCCTGTTAGTAAACACTGTCAAAGATCCAGCCTAGATCCTTCTTATCCTTTGTTTGCACACCAACCTATGCTGGGTGAGCAGGCTGCCTGGTACCAGGAGACTCTTTTACACTGTCACTGCTTTTCTCTTAGATGCAAGGAGATGAGTAGTCAGAAAAGCTGTCTTCAAGCTTTTCAGTGTTCTTTTCTTCTCCCTAATAGCAAGTGGTGTTTGATCCCTGTCAACTCCTTAGTGTTTTACTCTGGGCGGAACACTTCCAGGAGAATAATAAACTAGAAGAAGAGTGTTACCCCTGAAGCTTTGGCAGGTGAACATGCTGAGAGGTAGAGAAGAATGGCAGCTCCCTGTTGGTAAGCTGAAGCATTGACCTTGCAGAGAAGCACCCTCGGGGGTCTGAGTTTTTGCTGGGTGCTGTGACATTGGCAGCATCCTTGTGTTCTGCAGCTCTTATCAGCAAGGATGATTCTAAGTGCTGTAAATCCTCATACCTTGTTTTGACTAAAATACTTCTTGTAGTCACTGGTGGGGGAGGAGGGGTGTGATGGGCACTTTGCTAAATAAAAGCTTCTTAAATGGTGAAGGAGGTGGTTTAGCCAAGGAGGCCAGTCTGTACTTTTAAATAGTTCTGACTTCATACAGGTACTGTGGGCAGCAAACAAACACTTCTACTCAATTTGTTTCTTTTTTGAGGCTCAGGGAATGTGGAAGTTTCATAACTTGCTTAAATTTTGTTGCATATCTGTTGTGTCCTCCTCACATTGAGTAGGCTAGCTGAGCTGATGGAGAAGAAGCTGCTTTCAACATATTCGGGGTCGGAGTTGAACCCTGCAGACTTTTGAGTTTTCTTGATTGGAATTAGAATTGCATTCCCTAGCATCAAATAAAGGACGAGGCTCAAAGCTTGATTTTGTAAAGCATTCTTTAAATACCTCCGAACTGCTCTGTAAAGGGAAAAAAATAATCTCTTACCTGTTGTAATGCGGGCAAAAGTTCTTAGAATGTCCTGACATTGACAAGTTGTAGACTCTGTTTTCTCACCATCGGTATCTAGTGTGCTGTAGCACATAAAGGCCATGTAAGAGTTAATGTTTAAAGTGTTCATCTCCTCAGATGAAATGAAGCAATGCTCCAGAAATAAGCCTGTTGCTGAACTTCCACTTCACATCTTTGAGGACCTGAATGCTGATGCCTGCTAATAAAAATAGCACGGTTTTTATGTGCTTTGTGTGAGCTGCTTATACAGCTGCTGCTTTCCTAAATTCCTGCATACTGGATGATGTACGTGCTCTAAAATGATAATCTACTGCCTGAGAGCCACTAAACTTAATCTACAATCATGTGCTAGAATTGTTTTAAATATTAAAATGCTAGGAGAAATTTTTGGGAAACACCTAGGAATTGTCCTGTCCTTGAGCACGGTGGGCAGCCAGCCGTCAAGATGTGAGGCTGTGCTGCACAGCTGAAATGCAGATTTGGAGCTGAAACACTAACACTGGTGAGCAGCTTTATGTAAATGGCTGTGAATTCACTTAGCCACCTAAGAGTGATGAACTCTGTGCTTGTTGGGCCATGTAAGTCAGCTTCCATAATAAGTAACTGCCATCCCCAGGCCTGTTCTCCTGTCTGCTTCCTGTTACTGCAAGTTAGAGGGCTGGATACTGGAACATGTAACTGCTTCAAATATTTATCTTTATTCAGGGTGCCTGCTATCTACTGCAGCTGACCAAAACAGGGAAATGAGTCAGTTAAAAGCCTTTGGGTCTGGAGCAAACTCAGAAGCCATTCTTGTTTCACAGAAGTAAAAATCTCCATTTCTGGTACAACATGACTTTTCCTTTGGATTTTTTTTATCAGCACATGGTTGCCTGTGTTATGCTGTCCTTGTCCTTGTGTGGAGGCCTTGGCAAGAGGTCCTCCTGGCTGGTGTTCACTGCTTGGCTCCTGTCACCATAAGCCACTATTGGATAATAGCAGAAATGCTGCTTATAGACATGGTGTTTGTTCCTGGGCTTTTGTACATCTGGGAGCAGCTTCTCTGGAATAGGACACTGAGGAATATGTACTGAACCATCTCTGTGCTCTGCTGGAGTAATCTCTGCAGTACACTGCTTTTCAGAACCACTTCAGTTCATAGCAGACAGAGAGGAAGGAGTTGAGAATCTGTTGTGTCCTTGAACACTTTCCTTGTTTCTACTTGTTATCAATGCTGGAGAGAAGCCACCTGCTTTTGAGTGAAGGGCCCTTGTTTGAAAGACACGGTAAAATTTAGCAGTAATTATAGTTTTAGCATAAAATCTGAAGGACAATAGTCAAATGCTCCTTAGATTGAATACTACTTAATTGCTCAGTCTGCATGGTTGTGTTTCCCTGTGTTGCATCCTGCTGAGCTTGTTTTCTTAAGGTAAACCACAAGAAGAATGCCCTGAGTACATGCTCTTCTGTCTGCAGGGTGATTGTTTTGGAGAAGCATCTTTTTTCAGCTGTTTGCCGTGAGGAATGTTGACTTCACTGCAAAACAATCTGTTCTAGCTCTTGCTGTCAGCACTGAGTAGTTAGGTTTTTTCAGCTGGGTTGAGGATAGAAATGTCTCTGAAACTGCTTTTCACATAATAGGCTTAAATAAAGTTTATCTAATCTGATCTGTCCTTTCAGAGGGTAAAAGCTTTTGCACAGTTCCTGGCAAGTTTTCTCCCTCACCAATGTGGTATCATGCACCTTCAGGACTGAAGAGTTCTTTCTGTGCTCTCTTCTTTGAATGGTTTTAGTAAAAGCAAGCTGAAAAGTCCTCACCAACCCTGTATAAAAAGATGTCCCATCCTTCAGTCTTGTACAGTCTTGCACTATTAGGCTTAGGACTTGCTCTTAGAAGTTCCTGTAGACTTTGTCTCATTGAAAGACATAAAAGTCACATGAAGATTTCAAAAATAGATTTGTCCATTGGCAAAATGGAGGGTCAACAGAAATAGTGTGACTGGCAGATCGTATGTCTGATTCTACTATAGATAATAAGGATACCTTTTTGTCAGCTGAGAACAGATTTTACCTGAATTCAGTGATAGAGAGGAATCACTCTTACTGTAAAAGCTTTATAGGATTTTGTAGTAGGTTGGATTGGCAACTTGTCTTGGTAAACAGAAGTAATATTTTTATTAGCTGCTTGGTTTTGCATCAGTCTCGTAAGGTAAGTTCTAATCTTAGTAGAGATGTTGTATTATCAGTAAAAAACTATCTGGGCAACTTTCTTCCCTTTCCCTGTTGAAGTGTTGTGCTGTTCAGTCTCCTGAGCCTGGATATTTAAAGGATGTGTTTTGCCTCACAAGTCTGTTGCTTAAAGGCTGATGGGCCTAGACAAAAAGATTGGTGAGATAACAAGCTGCTTCTTGAACACTTGCATGGGTTTCAGAGCTTCAACTGCTTTAAAACTTATGTGCAAACTAGAAATATACTTAATGACTCGGTAGAAGTTCCAAATCTCTGCATCAGAGTACTATGCACATTACTCATGCTGAAGCTTGGCCTTTGAATATTTATCTAGAAGAGTGTAGTTACATGCAGAGTGACTAACACAAGCCATCTTTGCTGCAGGCATCGATGCTTAAGCAGCTGACTGGAGTTATCATAAAAGATAAGCTGAGCATTTTACTTGGTCCATAGGATGCTCAAACGCTTGTGCATTCTGCAGGGAGCAAGAGTGAATGCTCCCTTGTCCATAGGGCTTTTTAGCTTTGAGGGAAAACGTGGAAACTGTAGTTGTCACTTGACCTTCATTATGGATGGAGTGAAAGAGATTCCTGCCTTAAATAACGTGTCAAGGAAACTGCATGTGCTGTTTGCCTGTAAAAGCAGTATAAAGGTTTGATTTATTGCAGATCAGTACTTAGGTAACCTCCAGCTGGGTGATGCAAAGACAGGTCTGGGGGTTTCTTTCCCCAGAGAAACCATCAGTGACCTCAAGAGGCAGACTGTGGGAAGCAGTGCACTCTAGGGAAGCAGTGTGCTTGAAACCATTTGCCTCCGTTTAAACTCTGGCAGTAGTGGTGAGGCTTTGAAGACTTTTCTGATTTAGTGTCTAACAGCATCCTGTGGTATGTCCTGCTGCATCTGTTCCTGTGGATGGCTGTAACCTATAGCTGGGAACTGAAGTGTAGATTAAACATGAGGATGTTTGCAGAGATCCTTGATTTTTGGCTTGTTTTGGTCTTTTTCACGGTAGCAATAATCAGCTATAATAGCTGATACTATAGCTGGACAAATTGCTTTCCTGTTAGCCCTATAGGGTAAGATTTTGGGGCAGTTTTTGATTTGAAAAGCACTGTATGGAAGCAGAATCACCAAAACTTTCCAATGCATGTTCTCACCCAAGATTAGAAACCATGAAGCAATGTTGACGTCTGAGTCTCTTCTAAAAGAGCTGCAAATTCTTATTATAGGTTGTATTTGTCAGCTCCCCTCAGAAGGTGCTAGCAAACCCTATCTGTAAAGGATGTCTGTGGGGAAAAAAAAAAAAAACAACAATAAAAAGCCAGTCAAGTACTGTCTAGTGTGGAGTATGGCTACTGATAGGAACTGGTGGTACAGTAAATGACTGGGGTGAAGCCAGCTGTTTTTCCTTCTGTTGGAAGAGCAGTGTCTCTTCTGTCTGGCGTAATAGTTGTGTTCAAAACCCTCTGCACTTGATCTGTATGTGGCTTGAGCAGAACCATGTGTGCAGCCTGGTTTAGTTTGACTGCCCTATCCCAATGGATATCTACTCTGGATTGTAAGAATGAACCCACTTACTACTTTCCACCTCTAGCAGCTATTGCAGAGGATGAGTTTGTCCAGCCTCTGTTGCTGCTGGGAATCTGCACAGTTGTATATTGTGCCTGGCAAGACCCAGTGCAGAGATGCCGGGCTGGCAGAAGAGGGGTGTGGTGCTCCTGGCCTTGCCTGGATCCTTTGAAAAGCTTTATAGTTGAGTGGTCAAATCCAGAATACACTGAGGGCTAACTTACAAGGTTGTGAGCATCAGCTGGCAGCTTTTGCAGCCTTTATTGATGCAATATCTGCTTCTCCAGAAATCTGGTTTGGATCTCTTTGGGAAGTGCACTTGCAGAAATGAGTGAAACTACAGCGAACTGTTGTGTTGCTTTGACTGTAAGAAGGCTCCCTTGTAATGAGGGAAAAGAATGGGGAGAAAGAGCATACTGCTGCTCTTGTCTTGCTAAGCAGCCCTAAGTAGTTTTTATTTGATAGGAAGTCTTTTTTTTTAAGGAGTGTGCGGGGGAAGAGGGAGTTGCGGATATGACACATAAGAGCTGGCATGGGGAAAGGTCCAGCTGTATGAGTAGGTAGTGTCAGAGCACAAAGGTAGGGTTTCTGTCATGTTCTGGTGGATTATGGTCTTAAGTAGTAAATTTGAGTCCTGAGCTACCTAGTTTTCTGTGAAGAGGGAAGAACATGATCTCTGCTTCATGTACTCTCAAGAAGGCGAAAGGAATAATTGCAGGAAGCCCTAAACATGACAGGGAGTTGCTAATCCCTCAGGATCCACGGTGTTGTCAGAAGCTCTCAAGCTTCTTCTGGGTAGCCTGATCTGTGCACCAGAGACCACAGTTCTTTAACTGGAAGTGTGTCTCCTGGGACTGCTGTTCTCCTCAACAATAAATCATTCATGCTTAGAGCTGATGTAACTCTCTTTTTCAAGGCATTGGCTCAGTCTCCTTTGCTGAGTGACCAGGTGACTTGCCCACATGCTGGTGGTGGTAGGGCACAGTATGTTTCCTGTTAAACCACTTGCAGCTCCGCTTGTGCTAAAAAAATCTGATAACTAAGCCTTTAATGCTTTCCAGCTCATAGCTGTGTTTCTCACGTATCTTTTTTGAGGGCCTGTAAGCCAGGAAAAGAGAGACGATCTGCTTTGTCACACAGCTTTAATTTACCCTTGATAAGCATAAATAATTGGTAGACTCACCCCTCTTACTGGAAGGTGTTTGTTATTCAGTGGAGCTTGGCCAGTTCTGACTGGTTCTCTTAACACTGTCCCAACTTTTACCTAATTCTGAACGGCAAAATCAACCTGTGCTGTGCTCTTTGCTTAGTAAAGCAGTTCTGAATAAAGTGGTCCCAACTAACAGGTCTTGGGGCTTTCAGTTTTCTGGGACTTGGTGTGAATCCTGCTGTTTCTGCCACTGGCTTGTACAGTCAAGTGCTTACAGAAGTTCATGTGGCTCAACCCAGGAGGCTTCAGTGTTTCAATTAAAAGAGATTTACAGCACTGTACGGTTCTGGAGGTCACTTTGGTTGGCAACATGCAGTCCCAGTCTCACCGGGGCACAAGGCCTCTGTGTATTCAGTGAGAAGCATTTGTTCCTCTTAACATCTCAATATAGGGAATGTCTGGGGTTTGGCTTCTCCTGCTGCTATCAGTGCTGATTTTCCAGCTTTAAGAGCATTTTGGTCTCTCGTGTAAGGCTGCAAAGATCACTGCTGCCAGTTTAGTCATAGCAAAAACAATTCCATATTTGATACTGTATCTGGGAGCTGGTGAGAGATTTGTTATGGGAGTGCTTATCTATTCTCGAAGGCTCGTTAACACAGCAGGGGTAAGCAATTAAATTACTGCCTTTCAGGTACATTCCACCTCTCATCTGGGGAAAGAGTGGACATATCCAGACAGCTCTTTATGGAAAAATGGGGAGAGTGAGATCACCACATCCATATGGACTTCGCAAGTACCTCACGATGCCAGATGGAGCGACAGCCACCTTTGATCTCTTTGAACCACGCTCTGAGCACTGCACTGGAGGTCAGTCAAACAGCTGCTGGCACCTTGATTCTGTGCTCTGGGGGACAGATGAGGATAGAGCCCCTGGCTCCCATTTGGCCCTCAGAAAAAGCAGATTTCTTTTAACTGTCAGAGTTGAGATCTTCATGGTACAATGCTGCACTAGAACAGTTAGTGTTACCTTTATTGCTGAAGAGAATCTAAGCAGTGCTTTTCTAATGAGATAAAAATTCTGTGGCTAGAGCTGGTAGTGTTGGAGCTTTGCACATGAGAGTTACAGTTAATTTGAAGTGCATATGATAATCCTGAATGTAATTTACTGTGCTTACTTGAATTACAGCAATTACTTTCTTGGTTGATGAAATGATATCTTGTTAAACTAGTGAACAGTGTCAGCAGATCAAATATCATTAGATTAGCCGCAAAGTAGATGATGGCTACTGTCAGCTGATCAGAATGTCTGTGCTTAGCAAAGCTTCATTTGGGAGATGTGTATTACACCCAGCTCTAGAAGGGAAATGAGGGGGAAATAGCATAACCAGTCTACTTGGAACGCTGGAATCCACAGCTTCCTCATGTGTCACAGTCACAACAGGCTGTCAGAAGGCAGAACACATGTAACATCAAAAATGTCCTTCACGGGGAAGAATGTACTCTTGGTCTCTAGGCAGTGCCTGGAGAACTGCTTGCACAGCTTTCCCCGAAGTTAAAAACTGTTCATCTCCCATAGCATGAATTACTTTTTCACATCTGTAGCACTAGAGCTGCTGGTCTCCTGTCCCATACAGGATTTTTGGCAGACTAGTAGGAATTCTAGGTTGCTTGTGGTAGGTGGTTTCCCACGGATCTGAAATGGAAACCTTCTGACTCTCTCAATTTGCATGAAGTGACATTTACTTAACTTCCCTCTCTCTCTGAGCACAGAGGATGTCACGATGGTGATCTGCCCGGGGATTGCTAACCACAGTGAGAAGCAGTACATCCGCACCTTTGTTGACTATGCCCAGAAAAATGGCTACAGATGTGCTGTCCTGAATCACTTGGGAGCCCTGCCAAACATTGAGCTCACTTCACCACGGATGTTCACATATGGTAGGAACTTATTTTCAAGCTTGTGGAATTTCTAGGGGTTGATCAGCCTCCTTCAGGATAACCCAACTGCTGTACCCCAGTGAGGGTAACAGGTTTGTACTGTTTCTTGGGAGCTAAACTGAACTTAGATGGGAGGAAGAGGGGAGGCTAATGCTGAATTCACTTTTGTCTCTTCTGCCAGCTCTTACACATGTATTCTCATCAAGGAGGTAGATTTTTGTAAGTAAACTTTTTTGGGGGAAAAAATTCGCCTTTGGCTACCAAGAGCCTGTTCAAAAGCTTTTAGAGATACTGAAATTGCCAGTTTCATGGAATGGGAAACAGACCTGTCCTTGAAGGCTAAATGCCACTTCTGAGGCTTTGTAAAATACAACCTGAGAGGCGTTTGTTCCAGCCTATCCAGAAAGTACATTTGTATCCCAGGAGGAACACGTGAGGATTTGCCCCTGGATGTAACACAAGTCTGGAGTATGACAGTAAAGCTGCAGAAGTGGTAGTGCTGAACTGCCATGACTATGGGCTGTCACCTTGAGTATAAGGAAGTCGTTCTTAACCCAGAAATTAAAAGGAATAAATCATGTGAAACTGTGTGAAGGGCGACTCCAGCTAGTCGTAATTGCCCTTTTGGTGAGTAATGTGATCTTTGGAGAATGGGGCCTCTTTGCCTGTGACCTAATCTGCGTGTTCCTGAGCTCTCTTGAGCCCTCATCTCCGTCTTTACTGTAAATATCTATAGGTACCCTGTCAATTGTGTGTTTAGCAGACTTGTGTTACATTTTATTATTTTGAAGTTAGCTAAGGTACTGCTTAGAGTTTGGATTAAAAGAATAGTTATCTTGAACAGGTAAATTGTCAAAATAGAAATGTTGTGCTTTGAGGTGCCAAGTCTGGCAGGCAAATAGGCTGTAATGCTTTGTTGCTTGCTTTAGAATTATTAAATATACTTCTCTTTGGGAAACACTTCAGGAATACCAAATACCTTCATTTGTAGTGAGGCCCTAGGCTGTTAATGGCTGCAAGACTACCATGTCTTGAAAACTAAATTTGTCCTTGTTAAAGCATTTGCTATTTTGATAAAAGTTAAGAGTTTGGTTTCATGGAGCTCTGCTCTACGCCATAGGGTGTTATTTTGTAGTGCATCTCTTGAGACATACCCTTCTGAGTCTTAGAGCCTTGGAAAGGGCAAAGAATGCCTAGCACTTCCTTTGTGTAAGACAGTAAATCACTTGGCAGAGTTGTTTGTTAAGTAAAGGGCCAGCAAGACCATGAGCAGACTTTACTCTGCCTCCTACCCAAATAACTCAGTGCCCTTTCAGCTTTGCTGTATTCCAGGCATACTTGTTGAGGAGCATGTAGCCTAAATTTGGGATTTGCTGAATCCCAGCCTCGATATCAAGTTTGACCTGTTGCTATTCTAGTTTTGGATTTCTGAGCTGCCCTGAAATCACAAAGGTCAAAAACTGAAGTATTTTGACCACTGGCTTCTTCCAGAGGAAACCAGAGCAGTGCAGCATTTGTTGTCTTGAAGATTGCTCATTAAGAATGTTCACAAGGAAGTGCCCAAACGCTGCTGAAACACTCAGCCAGGAGTTTGCTGTTCCCCTGAAGCAAACAAACACTGGTGCTCAGAGTTTACTCCAGAGCTAGGTAAAGTTGGAGTCTGATGTCTACTGAGGATGCTACAGCTGGGGTGGGGGCACAGTGGAGCAGTGTTAGGTTAGTACAGGGTGGAATCCTGGAATGCTAGGAGTTCTCTCCCTGGACAAGTTCCACAGGATAGAGCT
Organism: Rhagologus leucostigma; assembly: GCA_013397725.1. NCBI lineage: Eukaryota > Metazoa > Chordata > Aves > Passeriformes > Rhagologus > Rhagologus leucostigma. Next base: position 727,719 of record VZTD01005508.1, on the reverse strand, counting down.
GAGTTTCTGACTCTGGACAGGAAGAAACATCTGGAGTTCTGTTTCTGTTGTTCGTGTGATGCCTTCTGTGGTTTGCAGCCTTAAATCTGAAGTTATTGAGCTGCATAAACAGTTGATACCAGTGTACTAATGCCACCACTATTGCAGCTGCTTCTCCATATTTCCTTTTCCCATACTCACAAGCAGAAGAAATAGTTGTAGGTACTCCGACTGTTGCCTCTGTGGAGGCCCTCAAGTCTGTCAAACAATTGGAGGATGCCAGTACTGCCAGAAACTGAATCCCTCAGTGCCGGCAGCCTGTGGGATGCAAGTGGGTGTGTGCTGACAGCAGAACAGCTCTGTATAGAGGCACTTAACTATTCTCTTGATGTGGGGATACCCACGTGTCTTTTAGGGAGCTGCAGTGTCTTCACCCCTTTGCTGGTTACGAAGGGCTGAATGTCTCTGCTTAAACCCTTGTCCCTGTTTCCAGAGATCACCTGCTCAGTCAGGCTCTGCCTGACAAGCCGCTCCTTTCCCCTCCCCATAGCAGCAGGGATTTAGGGATCCATGGTGGCCTTGCTAAAAACAAAGGAGCAAACTGCATTCCAGATACCCTACTTCACTTCAGAAGTGGCAAACTGCCTCGGGAAAGTAATGATATGTGCTGCTCTTGCATAGTAATGTCAAGCCCAGAGTTGCTGGATTCTGCTTCTTAAGCTGTTTTAGAAAGGAGGAGTTTTGATTGTCACGTTAACTGTCACCATGATTTTTAAGCAACTAAATTTCATCTTGCTTTGGCACTCTGTCAGAACTAAGCATGAGCTAAGCTCCACAGGACTCACAGATGTATGAACACATGTGAATCAGAGCTGTTAAAACCTTAAGGCTATTGAAAAGTCAGAAAGGGTAAGAACATGAATTCAAAGCACGCAACTGAAGCTTCAAGTGGGAATTTAAATATATTAGATGTTTTTTAACTTTATTCTTCTTTTTAGGATGCACCTGGGAATTTGGTGCCATGGTGAATTACATCAAGAAGACCTATCCTCAGACCCAGCTGGTTGTCGTGGGCTTCAGCCTGGGTGGAAACATAGTGTGCAAATACCTGGGAGAGAGCCAGGCCAACCAGGAGCGAGTCCTGTGCTGTGTCAGCGTGTGCCAGGGGTACAGTGCACTGAGGTGGGTCTGGAGCCTTCTCCGTGCTGGTCTCTTCTGGGAGTGCAGGAGTGGGCAGGTGTTTGGAAGGGCAAGGTGAAGATGGGTGTTTCTCTTGCACTGAACTGGTCTGACAGACTGAGTGTGTAGGATGGCACCCTCCTGAAGGAGCACCTGAAGCTTTGTTGATTTGCAGGCACAAGTAAACTTTGTCAGCAATGCAAACAGGTTTTCTGTACCTGGCCAGGTACACTGGCAGCTTCTGGACTGTGCATGTGATGCTGTCTCATGGCTGCAGTGTCCTAAGAGGAGGCATCCTCTCTGCAGTCCTGCTGTAATTAACCAGGCAGGCTGGGCAGCGTGACCAGCTGCTGAGCTGATGCCAGGTTTGCAAGCAATAGTTTACACTGTCTCATCACTCTGAGAAATATCCCGTGGTTCATAATAGCTTGTTTGGTTTCAGTGTGCAGTTTCATCTGGCAGCTCTTACCTGGGGAGACTGGAAAGACACAGCACATTCACTGTCAGTCCATGCTCCCCTCATAGTGTGTGTCACTGAAACAGTGCTGTGGCCTGATTAGGGAATGGAGAGGTGCTTGCAGCTGTGTTATAGGAGTGGGGAAGGTGGGGAGGAAAAGTGTTACAGCCCTAAAGTCTGAAAATATTAACTTGTCTCCCCACCTGGAAGCCGAGGCTGTGGCACTTTAGGAGCTGTGATGGCTTCACTTGTGTGTAGTGATGGAGGGTCCAGGCACAGCACTGCTGCTTGAAAACTGGTGGCTCGACTAATGTACTTTAACCTTTCTATGTATGCACAGCTAATGAAGATTCAAATGCTGTAACTGGCTAAGCTGCTCTTTTCAGTTTTTACTGTCTGTACATACAGACAATTACTAAGGTGTAGCTGACTGCAGTAAATTACCTGCAGTTTTGAGCCATGAGACTATTTACAAGGCAAAAGGGGCTGTTGAGATTCAGGTATTTGGGTCGAGATCGTTTGGGCTGATATAAATGGTGAAACTGTGGCAGGTCTGTGAGGGGTTTGCTATGGAATTCGGCCTCACAGCCTGGTCAAGGTAGCTGGAACCCTCAATGCTGATGATGCTGTGCCTGTGCAGGGACCAGTTTGTTATTCAGCAGTCTGAAGACACCTTTTATGAATCAGGCTCTTAGAGGTAAAAGGAGAAAGCTTTTCTGGAAGCATTAAGATGTGAGTAAAAGCTTGTTGTGCGTGTGATATTCCAGCTATCTCATCTGTTTTGAGGTCAGATGTGACTACTGTTAAAAAAGTGTCTAATCTGCTGCTAGTTCACACCCTTAAAATCTGAACAGATGCTACAGGAACAGCTGTTCTGTGTTGTTTCAAGTAAAATGTTCTTAGCTGTCCTGGGGTTCTGGCATAGAGCACAGAGCATCCTTTTGAAGCCAGCTCCTTAATTGCAAACATCAGACAGGGTTGCAGGGATAATATCTGGCTGAGGTCCACTTGGTTCATCTTCTACAATTATGCAATATTGTATTCCTGATCTCCAGAAAGATGTTGTGAGTAATGCTGTTATGCTTGCATGGCAAGGACAACCTGATTAATAATTATCCACTTGGATATTTGTGTGGAAAAACAACTGGCTGGGTTTGGTTTTTTTTCCCTGAGTTTAATGCACCCCGTCATGTGGGTTGTGTGGATTATTGAGCTCTTGCCTCCACCTGCTGGGTAAACATCTCCTAGCAAACCTCCTGCCACAAAACATCTGCTCTGTATTACTGGACAGCCACCAGGAAGTCTTTTCAGGTCTTGTGTCTCCCTTCCTAATATCTACATCTGCTCTAAGTGCTAATTAGCTGAAGAGCTAGAAGCAAAACAACATCTACTGAGCAAAAGGCAGGAGGAGGGAGAGCCTTGTGCCCTGGTTATAGAAGTGGGAGGGAGGCGGTACAAAGCACCTCCAGGTAGAATGGTGAAGCCACTGCCTTCCTGGGCTTGATCTGGTAGGTTAAAATAGCTGGCTTCAGCCTTCAGGGCTACATGGAAGTGGATTACCCTGGTAGACATGACCAGTTAGTTTAAAAATCCTTATTTTTTTTTATATTGGCTTGTCCAGCATTTATTCCCCAAATAACTTTCATAAGTGAAGGAAAAAGGTTTTAGTGAGCAAGGTGAACCGAGGATCTCAAATAGGAAAGCCTTTCCAGAGCAGCAGCAACACTAAGATCTGCCAGAAGAATGAGACTCTTAATTTAATGAATTAACACAGTCTAGGGAATGTGTTCCCTGAGGCTAAACAGGGACAGGTCTCCTTATTCCGTAATCTCTGCCTGCATAGGCTTGATTCTGCTTCTTGATCTTGTGGAATGCATCTTCACCATAGCTGCAGGCTGTGGGGAGAGACCTCAGCTCTGAAACCTGGGCAGCCCTCAAAATACTGGAAGCTGCCTGTGGGGTTTTTTTTTTTTAATGCTTGCGGCTCTTCATATTAAGAGTAGTGCTGTACACCACAGGAACCTGCAGGGAAGTGTAGTAGCTTTAACTTTGGACATCTTGTAATAACTTAATAGGTTTGCTTGGAAAACCTTTTGTGAAGAAAGAAATGTGCGTTTTCTTATCTTCCTTCGTTCCCCTGCCCTGGCATAAATGTGGTAGGTATAGCCTGGCTAGATAAAAAGATAATGGATTTTTTTTTTTTAAACCATGCTCCAGCATGGCTAACTACAAGAAAACAGCTTGTTCTTGCTTGGTAGGGGACTTGCAGGCTATAGCTTGGAAGGTCATGCTAAATCCACAGTAGTTCTCACGGTATGTTAATGTTTAAGTGGTAGGGGAGCTTCAGTAGCTGAAACTGCTCCCAGCATTCTTCAGTCTCGGTAAATGGTAGTGTGTTCCCTCAGTAACAGCAAACCCTGCTAGGAGTAAAGCTCTAACCTGCCCGTGACCCTGCACAGCGAAGGAGTGCTGGTATGTGGCAGAGCTCACACAACTCTGGATGGCTTAAATTGTGTTTTAACAACAGATAAGCTGTGAAGTGCTCTTCTGCTTTGAGAATAGCAGTAAAGGCTTCAACTCAGATGCCACTTGCAGCTGCAACTAGTATTTATTCCTACAGTTCCTGCCAATGAAGTGAAACAATAATAGTATCTGTACATATTGGAAACATCTGCACAAATTATTTCCTCTGCGGAGCTATATTACACAATAGGCAACCCTGTTGAGCAACAGGTTTTAGCCCTTTCCTTGAAAGTCCCGTTATGTAAATTACATTCAACTTCTGCAAAGGGATACTAAAATGCTCTTGTCAGTGTTGTGGATCTTGATTGATGGCTCTTAAATGCTCTGATCAAAACCGCTAATTGCGTTGTGCAAGATGAGACTGCAGATCTGTTTTCTGATACTAACAAACTTCATCACAGTGGAAGTCATTTCCTGGAAAAGGTTAAGCTGTGGCAGGGAAGGCCTGGAGGTTTGTTTACAGAGCCCCCACGCTGCCATAAGATGTTAACAGTGTATTAATCTGATCTTTCAAGTGCTCCATTAACAGCTTTGTTTGTTCTGCACTGTTTTTTTCTAGGGCACAGGAAACCTTCATGCAGTGGGATCACTGTAGAAGATTTTATAACTTCCTCATGGCAGACAATATGAAGAAGATCATCCTTTCTCACAGGTACTGCAGTACATCACTTAAACTGACAGTATTGATTGGTTCAATTGCTATATTGGATTTGTGTGCCTGGTCCTTTAAAATAGGACTCCTGAAAGGTTATGCACAAGTTCCTTGGTGGGTCTTTAGATGAACCAACAGAGGAGGTGAGCCCATGTCAATCTCATTATACTGTAGAATAGACAAATAAGCTTTGGTCATCTTGTTAGAAGAAAGACATTGTTGTCTTTTTGTATTCTGTGGAAACTTGCTTAATGGATAAACAAGACATGCACAGGAAAACATTGCAATTAGACTTCAAAGTGGAGTATTCTGCATCTGTTTCACTTCTAGCCAAAGAATTCCCTATTGAAGGAGCCTCTTGTTCTGCCACCTACCTGAGGTAGGACTAATCTTCAAGATCTGCTGTATGGAGTTGCTGCTTATCAAATAAGCAAATAGTCAAACCTGTAGCTCTGGCTTCTAGCTGTTCCTCTAGAAAGAGCGTGTAGCCAGCAAAACACTTAACATTGCTGTTCCTGGAGTGCAGGTGTCCTGTAGGATCCCTGTGCTGCTGTTGCTGATCCGTGGCTCTTGCATAACAAAGAAGTCTGTGTGCTAAACAGGTGACATGCTCAATGTTGGTGTTTTCCCCACCAAAAGTTCTCTGGGTGGTACTTTCTAGGCAAGAAATTACCTCATCGGTGTGTACTGGAAGTTGCCTGACTGAGGGGAAAGGAGGGGAAATATCTAAGACCTATTTCAGTGAAGGAGCATGTGTCACCTCAGACTTCTGGTCCTTTGTTTACACTCCTTTGCAGTATGAAATACTTCTAGAAGGAGGGTAGCCAACATAGGATGACCCACATAATTCACTCCAGGTTTACAAATATTTAGACAACTTCACTAAGTTTGACATTTGAAGTTAGGTAAGCTCCCATTAAAAGGTACTTAAATTCTTAACCCAGAAAAAGCTGGTGCTGGCTTGAAGGCCAAGTGTGTTAAGTAAACTTTTCCATAATCGGTTGTGCTCTAACTCCCCCAAATCAAACCTAGCCTTCCTCCTGCTCTGCCCTTCAGCTGCCTCTCAAAAGGAATAAAAATCCCTTTCCAGCTTGTGGCTTTTGTTCTGTTTGTTAGGGAAGAAGTTTGTTCTGGTAAAGAAACACATCCTCCCCTGAGGGCAATAACTAATTATGACAAGTGTCCATAGTAAATAGCTTTCTGCTGAGGTAATACCCTGAGTAATTTCTGTGTGTGAGGTAGCCTGAAGTCTGTGCTGGGGGGCTTTAGAACCAGATGGTGCAGGAGATGCTATGCCCAGGATTGCTGGTGCTCTTGCCCAAACCAACCACAGGTTTGGTCTGAAGCCAAAGAACCCTCCCTCTAATGTGTAGCTTCTCTTCCAATTACCCTTAGTGCTCTCTGTTCTGGGAAGTTTCTTTTAAGAGGCCCCCTCATGCAGTTTCTCAGTGTATAAGGAAAACATTTTTTCCTTACAAGGAGGCTGCTAGGGTTTGTTATGTCTTGCTGCAAAGGTAAGTGGACAAATAAGCTGTTTTTGCTCCCAAGACAGCCTCATGTTTATGTAGCCCACTTCCAATCTTATCTTGTCATATTTGGTAAACTCAGTTGTCCTTGAACAGGTCATGGTTTTGCTGCCCTTGTGTTATTTGGATGTAATTCTTGATGTCACTCTTTGCAGGCAAGTTCTTTTTGGAGATAACAACATGAAGAAGCCACAGAGCCTGTCAGATGCTGATCTGGGCAAGCTCTATACAGCAACATCACTTATGCAGATTGATGATAATGTTATGAGGTATGAAGGGCAATTCTCTGCTCCTGTATAGCACTCCAAGTACCTTCTCTTCCCAGCGTTGCTCTTGCACGCCCCTTGCTGTGCCTGTAGGAATCTGCTGAAATACAGTGAACACAACGTCCAATTCTTGCTTGCCTCCACATTAAAGAAAGCAGAGGAGAAAAAAAACAACAAAAAACAACTTACTCTTTACAGTCACAGCTTCTTTAAAATCATCCAGGAGGCATTTATTTATTGGTAACATCTGAACCTGCAGCCTTCACTAAGGTAGGAAGAGGCCAGCTCTGCTGCCAAGCTCTAGCAACAAAAAAGGGGAATGTGGAAAGCAGCTCAGAACTGCTCATGGATTTCCTCAGCTCTGTTTGAAAAATCTTCTCCCCATGAAACACCGCTGCTTTCTCAATACACAATAGGGCTGGCTGAGATGAAGCAACCTTTCTTATTTGTCATACTAACACCTAATTAAGTGCTCTGCTTTAACAAGCAGTAGCCTGTTGCTGCATGTGCCCTTGACATCAACATAGCACTTGAAGTGGCAGTGCTCATACCATGGCATGTTCTGTATCAGGCCTTGAGCCCTTTCCAAAATAAAGCTGTGAACTGTTAGCTAAAAAGCTATGACACTTTTGGCAAACTGGGAGTAACATTGGCTGCTTCTAAAAAAGCCATTCCTAGGGAAATCTCCCTACTTGTCCCCCATCCTTGAGGCCTTTCTAGTTTGGACCAACAGCTATGTTGTCCCATATATTAAAAAAAAAGGCACTTGAATATAGGCTTAGTGAATTCTTGGTTTGGGATGGTGTGAAGGGATTTGGCAAAGAAGTGGAACCACAGTGCATTCTGGAGAACTTGTCCAGTAAATTTGAGGTTTATAAGCTGTGCTGGGTTTGTATTTGAAAAGACTTCTAGGGAAAGATGGACAAGGTCCTAACTTTCTTTCATCCACGTGTACAATTAAATGAAGTGGGGTATTCTAAAAGAAACACCCATAAGGCTGCTGGTCTTCAGTTTGCACGTTTGACTTGCCCATGCTCTCAGAATGTTTGAGAAGGCACAGAAAGCATCAAGGTTTGTGCTGCCAAAGGGTTTTGCAAAGATGCTGGGTTTTAAAAAATTGTCTATGGAAACTGAGGCGTCATTCCTGTTTCTGCTTGTGTGTCCTCACTTGAAAGTAATGGTGACATGGCTGCAGCAGGTGATTTTAATGACAATCTGCTCTATTTCAGGAAATTCCATGGCTACAGCTCACTGAAGGAGTACTACGAAGAGGAAAGTTGCCTGCAGTACTTGCACAGGGTAAGCTCTTGCAGCAGACTGCTCTCGCACTGGAGAGAAAATACTTGGTGATTTCTGTTGTTGATACCTGCAGATATCTTAGCTGGGATTTTCAGAAATAATCAGGCACAGTATATTGGAGTGGGATTTCAGTTCTTGCTGCCTCTAACACTGGGGCTAAATGCTCTGGGCTCTTAAGAGCTTATAGCTCTGGCAGGTGGTTGCACCCAAGAGATGGAGATAAAGCCACACATTCAGCTGAACTGCTCTGAGTGGATGAGGATAAAGTGGGAAGTGGGTGGTGGCATGGAGCCTGCACCTTCAAGTAGGAAAGGCTTACTGGACACTGTGGAAGAGACTCAAGACACTGACAGGCAGATGCTTAAGCAAAGTTTTGCCAAAGTGGAACTGAGATCAATTCCTCCTTTTTCTACTGACCCAGAGAATGGAGGTGTTCCAAGGGAGTTTCCTGGACTTTAACCAAGGTGTCCATAACAGAGCTGGCACTAGCTGCCTGATGTGCAGAGCAAAAAAAGGGTGTAGCTATTTCAGTTCTAAGAATGGGGACTCAGTCTGTTTGCTCTGATGCATCCCTGCCTCTTTCTTACAGTTGGGTTGGGTGAAAAAATAAATTAACTCTGAAATAAGAGATCTTAATTGAATTAAGCTAAGACACTTCTACAGTTGGTAGATTGACATTCAAATACCAACCCCTCTGTTTTGGTTTTTTCCCTTTTATGTCATGTTTCCTGATGCAGATCTATGTTCCTCTTCTGTTGGTTAATGCTGCTGATGACCCTCTTGTCCATGAGAGTCTTCTGTCAATTCCAAGAGCTCTTTCAGGTATGCTGAAGCAGTAGCTACAGCTTTTTATGTGTTTTGTGTATGTTTGTGTACCTACAGCTTGCTTATCACATCACAATTCCTGATTTCAAAGCAGCTTGACTTGCCTCCTTACATCTGTAATGCTGCAGGAGGTGTGCTAAGCCTGTTTAAGTCACCAATTTCTAGAACTAACAAGGCTAACCCTGAGCAGGAAGAACTTGAGTTCCTTCAGGCACCTCTTGCTGCTCTGGCTTGTGTTAATGGCCAGCAGGTTACATTCTTGGATGAAAAACGGTTTCCTCACATCTTCATTGGTCACTGGGATTTAAAAGAAGATGGGTGGTGGTGACAGTCTGGATGAAGCATAGATAAACACCCCCCTTTGCTGATGAAATTGGGACAGTGCATGCATGGCTGTGTCACTTGGCACTGAACTGGGATCTCTCCTTTGAAAGGAGTTGAGCTGTCTGTCTTCAAACAAGGAAAAAGGTAAATTATCCTTAGAAGCTCAGAAGAGGGAGCTGCTGCTGCTGCTCCATCACACAAATAGCGAGTGCACGGGGAGGGAAGCAGGGTTCATTCTTTCCTGGTCAGAGGCTGTGAGCAGAGAATTTATCCACAGCTGCTTTCAGATGGAAGCAAGCACAGAGAATTTTTCACTGTCCATGCAACAAGATGGCTGATAGACTGTCAGAGCTTAGTGCAGCTTGACATGATGCAAACAGTCCTGCTTCCAGTGGATGTGAGTTAAAGGTGTTTGTTTGTTAAAGAATGACCATTCTTAGAGCAATGCAGCTCCTACTGTGAGGGCCCAGGCAGCAGCAACTCTTGGGCAGTCTTCTTGTCCTGGCAACTCATAATGGTTTCATTCTCAGCTTGAACATGTTAACCTTCTGAACTTTCTGCCTCTTTTTCTTTTACAGAGAAAAGAGAGAATGTCATGCATGTTCTGCCCCTTCATGGAGGCCACCTGGGATTTTTTGAGGGGTCAGTGCTATTCCCAGAACCCCTTACCTGGATGGATAAGCTCGTGGTACAGTATGCCAATGCCATCTGCCAGTGGGAGAAGACAAAGCCTCACTGCTCAGACACAGAGCAGGCTGTGTCTGGCCAGGAGTAATGGACCCAAAGACTCTGGATCAGTTCAGTATATCTCCCCCTTTGGGAACATCTTGTTCCCTCACCTGCTGCTTCAGGTTTCCATTCTCCTTGATATCCTATGGCTGGGGTTTGATCAGAATGTTTTTTTTCCAAAATGGAGTTAAAGCAGAGGTTAACATCTGGTCAGAGCCTCTTTGGATATCCAGTCACGTGGATTTGTAATTTACTGCTCTGCTTGAAGAATTGGGTTTTGCTGACTGTAGCTTGTTACAGGGCTACTGAGCTAAAGACTGCTTGCTTTAATATAGCAGAAGTTTCACATGTCAAAATCTCTTTACCTGCTGGTCAAAAACTTGATCTGCAGCATTTGTTTAGGTGTAGATGATGGGATAACTGTGGCTCTGTTCTTTGTCTGGGTGCTGGAAAATCCCTGTACCAAGCCACAAGCCAGTGAGTGGTTCAGTCTTAAGCCACTACAGCGTGGCTTGGAAAAACAGGTGCTTGACTGCAAGTGTAGTGTCAGCTTTGCACCATCTCAAGGGAAACCTTTTAGTACCTAGGAATGCACTTGCACAAGTGAATCACTCTAAAAATATTCAACTTTTCCGTGCTTGAGCTGTCTGTGGATTGGGGTGGCTTTATGCTGGGTCTCCAAGTAGAGAAAAGCTGCAGCCTGGTAATGCCAGTTAATGTTTCTATGTAAACATGTTCTCATTCCAGGACCTGATCAGTCACCTTCTTGTTATCTTTGCCTCTTTTTAAATACTGTTATCTTTTCAGTACTGGATTCTTTGTTTGACCTGGGGCTTTTTAAAGCTGGCGCTGGCTTCCACGTGGAAACCCATGATTAAGAATCTGCAGGATTTCTCTGTGAGCTCAATCTGTTTGAAAGAATACTTCATGGAGAGCTATTGTACTCTCTTAGAGATTAATCGGTGGGGGGGTAGGGTGTATCTATTTAGATTTACTCCCCTTATGTCAGGGTAAATAATACCAAAATTCTTCCCATTAGCTTTCAGGGCATCAAGTGGGTTTGAGACACGTGACTTGCCTTACACTTGATGTGGAACTGGATGTCTCCAGTCCTGTGCAACTGAAATGACATCTTTGCATGGCTGACTACTTTCAGATCGGTGTAATGCTGTAGGATTACAGGCTTCAGTAAGACACTGGGCTCTTTCTCACTAGAGTTTCTTTTCCACACCCAGCCATCCCCTTCTAGTTTTAATGTGCAAAGTGAAGTGTGAAAGCTGTTTGCAGGAAAGCTGGCTACTCACCTGTGCTTTTCCCTCAAGTGGCAGTTATGGTCTGTGCCAAGATGGTTATTAAAGGGAAGTTGTCCCATGACAATCTGCAGACTGAAACTTGTGGTAAAAATCTTTTTTTTTTCTTTACTATTTGTTCTGTCAATATTGTAGTGTCATTAATCCATCCTTAGGATTTCTTTATCACAGTGCTAGTGAAGTTCTTTTCCTGTCGCACTTCCCTCATCAGCACTTTATTGCTTCAGCCTTGGTCTGTGTTCCAGGCACTTTAATTTATAGCTTAAGGGTGAAACAAGCTGCAAGACTTCAGTCTGGTAACAACAAACCAGGGGAACAAGCCTTCTGGACTGCCCTGTCCCTGAACTTCAGTAGGTTGAGTAGGTGGAGTTTCATTTTAATAAAGCAATAATTAAATATTGTAGCAAAGGTGCATTGTCATGTCAGGAAATGCCTTTCATTTGCCTTAGGCCAAACACCTTGGCCTGTGATCCACAATGAACTGTGGATACGTGCACGTTCTCCTAGTTAGTAAATCTGGGCTTCTTTTTTTCTTCAAAGAGAAAATGAAGCTAAGTAAAGCTACAGGAAGATTTGGCTGTGCTTGTGGCTGTTCCTTAAGAACTATTTTAGGGCATCAGTTAGCAAGGATATTCTTAGCTGATGGATATCTTGTCTCTGTGTTGTTATCCTCTTATTCATACTGCATCACTAAAGTATGTCATAAAAGACATTTCAGTTTTTTTGCTTAAGTAGTGTTCATGTAATATTCATTGGGTATGACTTAAATACCTTCTCGCTTCAGCAGAAGTGGAGTGTAAACAACACTTGTACACATCAAATAGATACAGTATAAATTTAGGTGTGTAAGTCTCCCAGAATGAGGTGAGCAACTGGGCAGTTCTCAAAGCAGCAGGAGCTGTAGCTTTGTCCAATCAAGTAGAGATTTTTCTTTAAACTTGGAGAGCCTTTCTGAGGAATACTCCTTCCTGCCCCACAACCCAAGCCTTCATACTTCAGAAGTGCCAATGCTGTGGACTTTCTGAAACTCTCAGCTGCAGAAGAAATGTGGGTCTCCGTCTTGCTCCTTTGCCCTGTCTTTGCACATGAATCTAAAACTGTTCAAATCACTTGTGACTTGACTGAGTCTGGCTTCTTTGGGGAAGGACAACTTTTGTTGTAGCTTTTTTGTGCAAGGTTTCTGGGGCTTGAGGTTCAGCTTATTAAGCCTGTAGGTGGAAGCAGTGTTTAAAAAAAAAACCCCTATTCTCTCCATCTCAACATATTTGATGCTTCTTTCAAAGCAAGACTTGTGGTCAGACTTGCAGCAAGAGGTCTTGGGGAACTAGGAGAAGAGAGAATTAAGCTGCAGTTCATGTTATCTAAAGACCTTACAACTATGTATTAAATCTTGCTACTGACAATGATTGATAATTGATACCTAGCAACACATGGGACTTTGTCCAGTCCTAATCTGAAATACCCTTATCTCCCAAAATAAGGCAATACCAGTCTTGTGATGTGGGCAGGTGGTCTTTATTTGTCCAGCAAACCCAGCCTTAAATGCAATCTGAATTTTTCAGTCTTAGAGGTGAAGTCTTTCATCTCTTGTCGAGACACATGAGGCTGCTGAAGTGTGCACTTGCAGATCATTGCAGTGCGGTGTGATAGAGCCACTCAAGATTACAGCACAGTGATTCTGACCTGTGCTCTGCTTAGTTTCAAGCTGGGATTAGAAAAATCATTAGGAGAGCTCTTCCACGGGTAGTCTCATGATATTCACACCTTCCCCATCCCTGAATGTAAGTAGCACTTGAACATAAACCCTGAGGTCCCTCTCAATCAGACAGCAAGTTGCAGAACTATTACTCTTTGATGGTTAGGCTGGTCCAACCATCACCTTTGCCATTTTTCTGAAGATATCTGAAGATGGTAAATAAGCAGCTCAGACTTGCTCTGACTGAACTCAAGGAACTTCAGCTTCCACTGCAAGAGCTCTGCCAGCATTTTTAATTGTCCCTTTGTTAGCTTCTAAATCAAGGTGTTTTCAGATGAGTCTGGCAGTGTTGTAGTTGCACTATAAAGGCAAACACTTGAACTTCCCTACAATCTTTTTCCTCGGTGTTTTTTTGCAGTTCCTGATTATGGAAATATGGGTTACAAAGACAGGGCATTAAGTAAAAATGTTGGGAACTATTAACTCCAGTACTGAATTTAGCCAAGCTACCTGTGTGTCATCTGTCCTGGGTCTGTCACAAGTTCCTAGACCACAGCCCTTTGACACGTGGTGCCTTGCCCTTTTCCTCCTCCTCCCTTGACATCAGCATATCTAGAGATTTCAGTAACAGCTCTGTCAGAGCTTTTGGGGCTTTGCCTTTTGGTAAATGAATTTTCAGACACTATTACTGAGATACACCGGTGGTGAACACTGTACAACTGAGTGCTGATTTAAAGGACCTTTGTGGGCAGCCTACAACTGGCTACAGTCTATTTCAAGGCTTAAAATAGACTATGTATATAAGCAGTGGATCACTTTCAGCTCTCCGCTCCTCTGGCAGTAGGAATTGAGTCACAGAAGCAGGGTTTGCTTTGCTTAATGTGTGACTTGTTATCCTGCAGTCCCAAAGTTTTTGTGTCTATCAGCACTCCAGCAGCATGGCTGGAGGTAGATTGCTCAAGTGGCTACATCTCAGAGGAAAGAGCAGAGAGTACCATCTTCAGGACTTAATTGCCAGTTTAGTCACCTGGATTGCTTCCAAGTTTTTCTGGAAATACTATGCTTGTCTGGAGCTTGTTGAAATTCTTCAATTTTTTTCTTGTGAGACCAGAGGAGGCTTGAGCCTTGTGCTGCCTGTGTAAGTAATTTGTTGTAAAGAGCATCTTGTTTCTGGCTTGAGCCATGCTCTGTGTGTCTGTGTTCCTTATGCGGATCTGTTCATTTGGGAAGGTGCTGGAGCCACAGTGACTCAAAGCGGTGTCTCCTTCGTGGCTTCTAGGTGGAAAGCAAACAGCCCTTCTTGGTGTGAGGAATTCATGGTTTTTCTCCAAGCTTAGAATGCCTCAGAGCAGCACCAGCCCATGGGAGGGTGCCCTGTTACTGTGCCCTCCTCTCACTGGGAGTGGGAGTGACACTGGCCTGGACTTGATCAGCTGTTAGGGGAGCTTAGGCACAAGTGCCATCAATGAGTCAAAGCAGTTGCCAGCTTTCCATGCTGTGGTGGAGGGTTTCTGGGGTCATCCTGAACATCTGTGCAAGGTGGCACAAAGCCCCTTTGCTTTGGTCTGACTGACAAGCTTCCATTGTAATCAAAGTTTTTGCATGACCACAGAGGAGATACAGAACTTTCTTGTAGGATCTCCACTACAGTTCTGCTGGGATATTGACCCTTCTCATGGTTCCTGCCAACTTAAAAGTCTTTAAAATAGAAAAAAAAAGGCGAAATAAAACCTATTTGTATTTGATATATAACCAAATCCTACTGCTTAGCCCAAGTCAACAACTTTCCAAAGGGGCATAGCTTCTCACTGTGTCACACGACAGCTTGACTCTTAATTCCCAGTGACAGATCTCTAGACATTCTTCTTGGGAAAGCATAACCTCTTTCTCTGAAAGTTCCAAGCCAAAAAGTTGTGTGAAGAGCTGGGGAAGAGGAGAGACCTGTGCCCTTGTTTTTCTCATGCAGCTGTGTTAGAACAGGCAGAGTGACTGCGAGTGTTCTTGGTGAGCAGTTGACTATGAAAATATTTTCAATTTGGCAAAATTATGTTCTGTAATGATCTCTAAATGCTGCCCTGAAGAAGCTTGTATACTGAGACACCCTCCCTGCTGCCATGTTCTGAGTCAGATTCTCTGGAGCTGAGAGCTGCAGGGGAGATGATTTGCAACTAGCAATGCAATTTTTCTATATCTGCTGATGTTTACCTTTAAAATTATATATAAATATATATAAAACTGTCTTTGATTTTTTCTTTAATTTTTGTTCTTGTGTGGTGTAAAATGGAAGTCATTGCAAAACAAAATGTAATTTTGTTATCTTTGATTCAGTGGGGTTTCTTTATTTAAAAATAAAGGACTTATGGAAGTCAGTGCTACATCTAGTGACTGTGTGTGAAGTTCCATGTGTTGGCAGAGGCTCTCAGTCTTCCCTGAGGCCCAGCTTGGGGAGCTGGCTGAGGGGGAAGGTGATACAAGCACTCGTGGTGCTCAAGCCTTTCCTAGTTGCTTTTTGTCTTCTGGCCAAGAAGAGGTTTTTGATGCCACTCTTGTGGAGAATGGGCATAGCATCAGCTTAAAAATACACATGCCTGCCCTGAAACTACTGAAAAAAAGTTATTTTTGCCAGTGGAATAGAAATCTGTTATTTTTCCTTATGTCAGAACAAGTGGATTCCCTAATCTTTCAGCTTCTGGCAGAAGAAACACAAACCAGTATCTGTGGCCAGGACAGTGACATCTTTGAGCCCAGGGCATACAAAAGCCCTGCCCTGAGCACTACTCACCTGACCCTAACAACTCACCAGTGTGTGGTTTGTTATCTACAGCCCAAGGGAGAGAGTTGTGGAGGGTAACTGGGACTGGTGACCTGCTGGGGCCAGAGACCCATCGCTGCTCTTCCCCTGTCATGGGAAGTGGTCTGTGAGACTCTGGGCTTCATTTCTAATTTATTGGCCCTTGTGAATCAGCTGTTGCATCCACACTTCAAAACTTCCTGCCTTGGGTGGGTCACTCAGCTCCCAGCTCTGCTGTGCTGTTCTCTGTCTCCTCATCAAAGCAAGCTCCTGCCTGACAATTTGTCACAGGAGTGGTGAGCAGCCACAGGCACTTCCCAAAAGCTGTGACTGCCCCAGTCCAAATCTCAGAGGCAGCAGTGGGGTTTCTTTCCCCTTTTTCTGTTTCCCCAAGCTGCACTTGCTCTGTCTCCCAGGCAAGCTGTGCTGTTGGGTTTGCGCTGGCCTGATGCTTGCAGGGCTGTCACACGTGGTTTCCTTGGGATGGCTCCAGGTGCAGTAGGGAGCCAAAGGACGTGGAGAGGTGCCTTTTGCTCTCTCTCTGGACTCTTGCACAAGGTTGGCACAGCCTCAGGCCTTGGGACTCGCCATGCATGGACTCACCAAGCTGCTGAGGCTGGAGCAAACAGATCTAACCCCAGACAGGCCCCATCCTCCCTGCGGCTTCGGGGCTGATGTCCTGTTTGGTTTGAGCCTGAGCCAGCGCCCTGATGAATGTGGCTCTTGTCATCACCCTCCACCTCGGCCGGCTTCGTGTGGGGGGCTGATCTGGCTGATGAAAGGGGCCCGTGTAGAGCTGGGAGGGGGGACAGGACACCCTGTGGGACTAGGCTTGGGGAGAAGGTAACCTGGACAGAGACCAGGACCTTGCTCCTCTCTGAGCCCTGCTGCTGGCCAAGGGAGGAGATGGTCTGGGAATGGGTGTCCAGTTGGCTTCTTGGAGGAGATGCCTGGTTCATGAACCAGAACAGACTGCCTTGCCCAGGACAGCTATTTCTGCCTCCCTCCTCCCCACCCACGTGCTGCTGATGCCACGTTAGCAAGGTGTAATTAGTGTCAGGTGCAGCTTGTTTGCTGCACACGTACCCTCCTCTACCCTCCATGGTGACTTTCGGTGGGGCTTCCCTGACTGAGCTCCCTTTCACAGTGCGGTGCTAGGAGAAACAACTCTGCTGAGGCTTTTGAAGGATTTAGGAGGGTACATTCTGCTTGTCTTTCAATTGTTTTGTGATTAAAATCCATCTCCTAGTCTCAGTGGCTACTGCAGTTTCTGTTCTCCTCTCTGCCTGCATGCCTGAGCGGGAATTAGGCAGAGACAACTCCACCTGGGCCCCTGGTTGGGTTTTTGTTTGCATGTTTTCTCTTCCCTTGGTTAGAGCAGATAACTAAGAATTGGGGGTCCTTTCTGGGGCAAGTGTGGTGGGACATGATCTGGAATGCAGGGAGGATGGAGATGGGCAGTTCCTTGGCCCCTGTGCCAAAGTGTAGTCACTGATGAGGGGGTCTCCTAGCAAACGCTAGGAGGGATGAGACAGGGGTCTCCTAGCAAACGCTGGCACTCCTGGCCTCCTTAGAAGCAGCAACACAGCCAGTGCCCAAAAGGCCGTGCCCCTGTTCCTTACCATGAGGGACCGCAGAGCTCTGCTGTTAAACACTTTATTTCTCCCTTCCCAGAGCAGACACTCTCCTGTCCTCCCCTCGCAGCTCCAGGAAATGTGGGAGAGGGCTGGTGGCCTCCTTTCTCCACCGGCTCTGGAGAGAAGGATGCTGTGCCTGGGAGGGACAGCCCGCTGCCTGGAGTGGGGACGGGAGGGACAGGCGTGGAGCAGCGCGCCCGCAGTGCCTCAGCACGAGCAGTCACTCAACCAATGCTACGGGAGGGAGGTGGCTGGGGTTAGAGGGCCACCTCTGGTGCTGTGGTACAGGGGAGGGCAGCAGGCTCCCGCTTTAGAGAGCCGTGTCCTCGGACTCGATGCGGGGCCCAAAGAGCTTCTCTGCGATTGCTTTGCCGTCGTACTTGGGCAGGTTGCCACCAAAGTCTGCTGGCAAGATGTCAGCGTCAATCTCCTGGTAGAAGGATTCCAGCTCCTCGCCGTGCACAAAGACCTGGAGGGAGATGGGAGTGACGCTCAGAGGACCAGGGCAGCTCTTCCCAACAGCTCCATTTCACCCACGGACGTGCCTTTGCCTGCAGGTCCCTTTCCCACACTCACCCTCTCCAGCAGTTTGCTCTTCAGGAACGGTTTGACCACGTTGTAGGTGGTGGTGAAGTACCAAGGCTGGTGGATGAAGTGGACAGCCTTGAACCGTGCTGGGAAGGAGTCCTAGGATCCCAAACCCAGACACAGATGGTTACAGATGGTGTTGTCCACCCGGATCTGAGCAAGCAGATCAATAGACACCCCAGCACTGCCACGGCTCTCCTTGCCCCATCTCCTCTTCTCTATTTGATGGCCCTTTTCTGTTCTGGCCCAGAGGATCAACCATCCCAGCCCCAGGAGCACCAGGGAGCTGAAATGCCTCCCAGATAGCTCACTGCTTGCACTCCGTGAGAAGGACCCCATCTCTGCTGCCCTGGGAAGAGCAGAGTGTCTTTGGCCTCTGGTCCAAGGGCAGAAATCCTGGAGTGCCTGTGAGTCTCCATCTAACCTGGACCGGGCTGGGCTGAGAGGAAAGACCTCAAGGCCATGCCCTAGGATGCTGCAAGAAGTGGTAGTACTGCTTCTGGTCAGGTATCTGAGAAGGCAGGGAGACGGGGTGGGAAAAAAGGGATCCATTTTGCAGGATTAAGCCAATTAGCTGGCAAGGCAGGGAGAGGATGACGGGGAACAGCCTCTCCGTGACGCTTTCTCATTGTTCCAGCGTGGTGGCAATCCCAAACCCTGCTAGCCCTGCCACCTCCCTTCTCTGAGATCCCTGCTGCCCCAGGGCTTCCTCCCCTCTGCCACTGCTGGGTGCAGACTTTGCCACCTCACCTGCAGCATGTCCACCATCTTCTTGAGCTCGGAGGGTTTGATCCCTGACGCCTGCTGCATGGTGAAGCCCTTGAAGTTCTCGATGATGCAGAACCCGTTGATCTGGGTCTCTTCGTTTTCCAGCAGCTTCTCCAAGATAATACAATAGGCACGAAGGATCTAACGGAGAGGAGAGACAGCAGGGTCTTGTATGAGGTCTCACTTCCCGTACGCCCGAGGGGGTACCCAGGAAGAGTGCCTTGGAGTATTATCCAGGGTCTGCTTGACTCCAGCCTGCTTGTCACAGCCAGCCCCGGGATTTCGGAGCAGGGAGGGGGGGCGCTGAACCACCACCACGATCCCTTTTCAACTCGTGAGCATCGGATCTGCATCAGTGATACAATGAGACCAGATTCAGAGCTGAGCAGAAAAGGGAGCTGGGAGAAGCTGTGAGTTACATGCCTGGAGACGTCTTTGCCAAGAGGCCCTTTCCATGCCCTACGCCTCAGTTTCCTCCTATGCTCCTTGATTTAATGGTGTGGTGCCTTTCTTCAGCCCATGTCACATGGGCTGGGGGACGCACACCCTGAACTTGGCACGCACCTTGCACCGCATCCTTTGGGGTGCATCCTGCTCTCCCAGCCTCCCTCAAAGGATAAATTCAAAGGGCTACAGATGTGCTTCCACCTGTACGGCTGCACAGATCCGTGTGCGTGTGTAAGGATGCTGTGCTCAGACATGCCGAGCGGGACAAGCCCAAAAGCAGGACCACCCTGCTCCGGGAGCAGCACCTTGGGCTCACCTCATCGAAGGTGATCTCCTCGTAATCCCAGTTCTCGATGTTGAAGAGCATCACCACCCGTCCGTACTTGTCCCTGCTGGCCAGGATGCCGGGGTAGCCGGCCTCGATGGTGCTGCGCACGGCCTCGGGGCTCAGGTTATCGAAGAGCTCGGGGTACTGCTGGCGGAAGTTCACGTAGCCTGCAGAGAGGCAGAAATCCGGAAAACAGTGGCTGCTCGCCCGGCCTCGGGAAGCTGGGGCAGCTGCCAGAGACAGGATGGGCTGAGATGAGATGGGATGAGATGTCAGTGCTGAGCCCCAGAGCTGTAGAAAGCTCTGCCTGTGGCCCACACGGGTCAGGTCTCCTCCAGCAAAGGGGGAAAAAAGCAGCTCAGCAACAGACCAGCCCTAGCATGCTTGGTGTTATCCCTCCCCTTGCCAGGAGCTTCCCACACCTGCTCTCTCTCCAACACCTCAACAAGTAGATAAAGTAATTTTCCCCCTCATTTCCCTTCTTCCCTTCCTCCCTGTTTGGGTGACAACCCCCATCTCCCCTCTCTTGGCACCCTGCAGGCACAAAATAAGGAATTTCATCCTGGGAAAACGCAGGCAAACAAAACAGCTCGTCTGGGAGCCAGCACTGATAATTACAACTCATTATCCCCTAAGCTGACACAAAGAAGAGCAGAGCTGGAGCCAGACAGGTTCCAGTCAGCAGCCACCCTCCGGGCTGCCCTTCTGCTCCCCCTCCATCCCTATGGGTCACTCTCAGTGTGGGGAGAGGGTGCCACAGGCACCCCAACCTGTCCCCAGACCTAGAGGTGCCCCAGGGGTGCAGAGCCCCCCAGGCACCATGCACAGAAGCATCAGGAGGGTGCAGAACTGGCTCCTCACAGGGGTACAGAGAGGGGAGTGCAGAGCATGTATAGAGCATGGGTGTCTCAAGGGGATGCAGCCCCAGCCAGCTGGGTTTGCTGCACAAATGAAACAGCCTGCCACCACCAAATGTGAGGGTTTTTTCCGTTTTGTTTGGGTAAATTTGCAAGGAATGGGACTGTCCTGGTGTTGCAGGATGCCTGGTGTCACCCTCATTTATTTCCTTCCCCATCCCAACTCTTCCCAAGCCCCTCAACCCTGACTTTTCTATTTATCCCCTCCTTTCATCCCCTTCCCATGTCAGGGGTCCTGCTCTGCCAGCACAGCCCATTCTGGGCTAGGAGGCACCAGCACAGGACTGGGAGCTGCTGGGGGATGTGTACCCCCGTCCTCCCCCAGCATCATAGCCCAGGACCCTTCCCCACCTTTCAGCAGGTCATAGGCCCTGTGGACATCGAACTTGCGGGCACGGATGAAGCGGAGCAAGAAGGAGTCGTCCTTCTCCTGCACCTTCTCGGCCACCTTCTGGCAAACGTCCTCACTGCCCGCCCGCTCCTGCACCAGGTCCCGCAGCGCCTTCACTGCCACCTCCCTCTGCTCCTCCGTCTCGTTCAGCTCATCCTTCGCCTGGGGGGAGCAGAGAGGGGACCCAGTGATGCCACACACGCCTTCTAAAACACCCCGGGGGTCGTGTAGGCACCCAAAAACAGGGGGAGGACAGTAAAGCTCCTTGCAGCATCCCGGCATAGGGAGGGCAGGCTCACTCGGGTCCCCACATTGGAGACATTTTCATAAGTGCATCCCCCTCAAAGCAAGAGCCAGTCGAGGGTCTCCTCTGGCCCTTGAGAAGGAGCAGGAGCCTCAGGCTGCACCTGCCCCCCATTCCCCACGGCCACCTCACCTTCTGCAGGGTGTGTGGGGGGATCTTCTCGCACCTCCCGAAGACAGGGCCATGGTCCTTGGTGGTGAGGCGCTCCAGCTTGGAGCGCAGGGCCTGCTCCTCCTCCGACACGATCCGGAACGTGCCCGTCTGCGGGGGGAGGAGAGGATGTGGCGGCTCCCCAGACAGCCCCCCAGCTCCCTGCCCCACTGCAAGTCTCCTGGGGAGCTATGGGGAAGGGGAGATGCTCCACACATGCACCCGAGGGGGTGCAGTGGGATGGGGATGGACCGTGCACTGCTTGGACTAAGGCGCACCCTGTGCACCCCATCCCAGCACTGCAAGGACGGGATGCTCAGAGCCCAGAGCATGGGGCAGCACGGGGACAGTACTCACAACTGCAGACATCTTGTCCTCTGTCCTCCGTCGGCAGCAGGACACTGGCAGAGGGAAGGAGGAATCAGCGTGGATCCAAATGCTCTCCGTGCCCCCCTATGCCCTATTCCCTGCCCATCTTGCTCAGATGGGGGCAGAAGTGGATGTCCAGAGGACACTCCCAACCCTCCTCAGCTCCATCACCTACTGCCTGCATCTCTGCCTGCACGTGGAGGCTGAGCAGCCTGGAAAAACACCAGGGATGTTCGCAAAAGCAGCTTAAAAATCTGCGTATTTATCATCCGATACCTTCTTACATTTTTCTCACTCTGCCTTTCCTCTTTGGGCTGGGGGCATCTCAGCCTGCGCTCACCCAGCACTGTTCTGTCTCAGACCACCTTCATACGGGCAGGGGTGAGCATCCAGCTTTGGCCAGGCAGCCAGCTCATCCTTTTATTTCTACCACCAAAAGAAATAATATTCCCAAAATAAATAATTATCCCCAAAGTGTCTCCCAAACTCTCAAGTCTCACTGCTCCACCAACTGCAAGGCTGCACTACAAGACTCTCAGCATCTTTCCAACGCAGTCTGGGTGAAACACCTTGTTCCCATCCATGAGGAGGAGGAGGAGGGCTGCCTTCATCCTACCTCCAGCATCTACCCCTGCCTGGCTGTAGCACCAGCTCTGAGCCCAGGCTGTGTGAGGGATGCTTGGCTCCAGCTCGACCATTTCCCAGGGTCATCCTCTTCCCCTCCACCTCCTGCGGTAGGGATAGGCGTCCCCTTGTTCCAGGCACTAAAACCAATTCAAGCTCTGGAGGTGCCGGGTTGAGCGAGGGCTGGACGATGGTCTTCAACGCAGTTCTTTCAGTTGACAAAAGTCCTGGATACTCACCAGGAAGAGGAAAAGCTGAACCGTCCGCAGGTCAGTGCACGGAGCCGAGATGGATGCAGGGATGGCGAGGCCGGAGTGGAGCAGCATGGAAGCCGGGCGAAAGCTTTGTAGAGTCACCGGGTTGGGATTAGACCGTCACAAGGCATCAACTCACTGCAGCTTTGTAATTAAGTCAGCACAGCCCAGGCAAGAAACCCCATTAAAACATTACAAAAGGCAGCTGAGGAGAGGGAAGGAGGGAGCCGGGGCTCCACCGCCAGCCGGAGCGTGCGTGGAGAGGCGGGCTGGATGCCGGACCCGATTAACAAAGTATAAAAGCTCCTTGTTGTGTAACTCGCTCATTAGCACGGGGCAGGGGCAAAGGCAGGTGGTGGGCAGCCTGCCATCCCGGCCTGCTCCCCGGGGTGAGCAGGACGGGTCTCTTCCCCAGCTTCTGCCCCAAAAACCCTGGCAAGGTCCTGCTGTGAATTTGGCCGTGTGGGCAGAGTCTGGCTGCGGGGATGGGTCTGTGGCAGAGGATGCTCCTGGGGCTCTCCAACTCCTCCCCTACGAGGCCTCCCAAACCAGCATCCATATGAAGCCCCTCTCAGCTTTTAAAATGATAAAAAAAGAAAGGCCAAAATTTCTACAATGTCCTCAAGTGACGATTACCTGCTCGGAGCTCTGGGAACTGGAACCCATTCCACCACCACGGTGATGCCACAGACCTATAAGCGAGGGGAGCCCCGGGAGGTGGCAGAAACCAAGCTGAGTCCACATGTGGGTGCTGCAGGATGGCAAAATGCGTTGTCTGGGACGCCCCAGCATGCTGAAGCTACATAGAGCAGGAGACACCCTTGCAGCCTTAATTCATTGGGTCAAGGGTTGTGGGAGCTGGGTGAGGATGTGGTGAGGATGGAGCTGTGCTCAAGCTCAGGAGAGGAGCTTGGCCAGGCTCTTACCACGATGGGGATTTTGGGGAGGTGGCAGGGCCGGGCTAAGCACCAGAGCAGGGCTGAATGGGCTTACACAAGGCATGTTTTGTAATGCCTCTGGGATTTACGGATTTGGTTTCCACACAGGACTGTCCTGGGAGCGGAGCTGAGACCCCGATGTGAGGGAGGGAGGAGGAGGAAGGCACGAGACTCCAGATGAAAGGCGGGGGTGCTGCTGAGGGAAAATTCGGACCTGTGCCAAAACCCTGAGCGATGCCACTGTGGCCAGAGGCACTGTGCGCTGCTCTTTGGAGGAGACACCCCCAACCCTCCTGTCCCCATTCCACGCCAGCCCTGCTGCAAGGCTCAGCTCCCTCCTACGGCTCCTTGGACCTTTGCGTGCAGCTCAGTGCAAGACGGTGCATAACAGGGGGACATCATCAGCATGGGGTTTCCCAAATAGACTCAGTAATGCTCTACTCGGCTGGCAGAAAGATCTCCAGGCCACCTGGGCGTCCTGGCCAGCATGGTCATCACAGTTGAAATAGTTTTGCAGACACGTGTACAACCCCTGGCATCATGAGGCGAGTGTTTTGCCCTAAACGGGTCTCAAGGAACGGGGCAGCAGCCCCAAGGGGGATCCACCCTGATGTATTGCAACAGAGGACTAAGGGCATCTCTCCTCCAGGTCTGGTTATCCCCTTGCCCACAGGCCCGTGTCAAACCCGCTCCCCCCGATCAGCAGCATCAACTCCCGCTCCACGTGAGCACGGGGCTTGCGAAAGCTCCCACGCTGTGCTGGCACCTGATCCTTTGGCCAAATCCCGCTGCTTAAAGGCGGGCTACACCTCCTGGTACGCTCAAGGCCAGCCCTCGTGTCCCCCGGAATTAAGGGGTTTACTCGAATGGATCCGAACCCCACATGGGCGGCACTCGCTGCTGATGCGGGGTGGCCCTGAATGGGCACTTTGTGCCAAATGCCCCGGTACCCCCGACTGCCCATCCCACGTGCCTGCACCCCACGTGCCTGCACCCCACTCCTTTCACTTCTTCACTGTGCAGTGACCGCGCACCGCAACGGGCTGCCCAGAGTCCCCCTCACTGGAGATATTCCAGAACCATCTGGCTGCCATCCTGTGCCATGCGCTCAAGGACGACCCTGCTTGGGCAGGGAGGTTGTACCAGACGACGCGCTGCGGTCCCTCCCCGCCTGACCCACGCTGCCATTCTGTGACGCGGTGACACTGCCCCCCCCACGCTGCCTGCCCCGCGCGGGACTCGAACCCGCGGCCCCGAGGGCGGCGGGGCGGGAAGCGCGCGCCGGGGGCGGGAGCTGTTCCCCGGGTGACGCGCGGGCGCTTCCGGGCGGGAATTTCGGGAGGACGGAGCAGCGGCCCGGCGGTGCCGGGCGGCCCCGCAACCCCATGGCCCAGCTCATCCTGTCGCTGGCGGCCGAGGAGGGCCCCGAGCGGCTGCAGGAGGCCCTGCAGAGCCTGGCGGAGGGCGAGGTGCGCGGTGCCCGCGGGGAGCGGGGATGCGCCGCCGGGGCTGCTCCGCGGGCGCG
The DNA here is from genome assembly GCA_013397725.1 of Rhagologus leucostigma. Taxonomy (NCBI): domain Eukaryota; kingdom Metazoa; phylum Chordata; class Aves; order Passeriformes; genus Rhagologus; species Rhagologus leucostigma. The sequence goes on along the minus strand of VZTD01005508.1, from coordinate 702,923 downwards.
GGGCGGCTCACAGCGTTCCCTTCTCTTGCAGCTGGGCGAGATGGTGACCAGGCAGGCGCTGAAGGGGAGGGAGACGGCGGCTTTGCTGAGAGGGATCTTCAAAGGTGGGTGATGTGTGAGCTGCGCTCGGGGGGCTGCGGCCCCAGCGCTGCTGGGTGCGGGTGGGCGCAGCCCGTGCGCAGCAGCAGCACAGGGAGGTGTCAGCTTTCGTAAAAAACCCGCTCGCCGGGGCTGTCACAGGGAAGCACGACATCCAGAAGTACGTGCGGGGAGATAGTAGACTGGACTAGAGCTGTGATGAGCCCGTGGTAAGCGCGATTTACTTTCGAGAGCCCTTAGGTACCTTGGAGCAGGACTGAGCTGGCCAGGTGAGAACTAATTGCCGAGCTGGTTCTTCTCAAAATTTTAACACTTCCTGATCTTCGGCAGCAGGTTGAGTGAACCACAGGATGTGATAACAGCGTGGCCGACTGCTTTATCCAAGTATCTCATTTCCTGTGCTCTGGGGTTTTTTTATTTGTTTTGTCAGACGTAAAACAGGGAGTTGCAGCCAGGTGACTGTTTATCCCTGCTGATTTCCTGTAGTTTAGCAACATGCTGTTACTTGCATAACTTTTTTTCCCATTCTTTTGTCCCTCTATTTGCTTGCTGCAAGGCTCCCCCTGTTCCCAGAGAAGTGGTGTTCTCAGGAGACTCCAGGTTTACAAGCACTGCGTCCCACTAGTGGAGTCAGGGGACCTGCATTTGGGCAAGGTGTCTGAAATCGTAGGACTGCTGATGCTGGAGGTAAAGCTCCTTCGTGCTGGCTTTCCTGGGCTCTGCTGAGTATAATTTAATATGTAAATTGAGTTACTTCCCTAAACCACTGAGGAAAATTAGTTGTGTCCTTTCCATGGATCTTCCCTAGCCTAAGTTAGCTGGTATTGGAATTGGCTCTTTGTGTGTGAATTTGATTCTCTTTAGATATTTAGTCTTAGGCTCGAAACTCTAAACCTCTAATCACATCATCCTGATTTATTGCTCTGTTCTGTAAAGAACAGTACAAAACAGAGATCTCGGGGCTGAATTCTCCTTAAAAGGGAGCATTTCCCTGTAAGAAATTCTGTCTTCTGCTGGTTTTTGGTGACAGTTTGGATGCATACGTGGAATTCTGTGCACTGCCTCAGGCTCTCTCCTGTTGTATGTTCTCCCAGGCCCGCCAGCTGCCAGGCCACGCGTTGGCCGAGCTTGCCAACCTGTTTGTGGACATTATTAAAGGCGGCAGCCTGACCAACGGGAAATCCTTGGAGTTGTTTTCCACTGTTCTCACTGCACTGGCCAGTTCGAAGGAGAACCTGGCTTATGGGAAAGGTAACTCCTATCAGCTGCTTCGCTGCAGCTTGTCCTCCCTTCCTCTGGAATCAGCTCCTAAGACTTTCGCTTTTTCAGGTGAACTGAATGGGGAAGAGTTTAAGAAACAGCTGATAAATACTCTCTGCTCCAGCAAGTACGTACATCTGCCAGCTCTTGGTTACGTGGCCAAACATTGTGTTTCACATGGTGCTTGGAAAAAGGCATCACCATGAGCTGTGTGTCCTGTCATCCATGAATCTGTGCCCTCTGTGACAGTGTCTTCTCTAGGTGGGAAGGCAAGGGAGCATCCTGTTCCCAAATCCTGTGAGACTGTTGCATGAACCGGTCTCAGGAAGTCCTTGTTTTTATTCCTTTCCTGGTATTTGTTATTAGAGGGGCTGGGGCAGTTCAGAACTGTGTAAACGTGAGTGGTTAGATTGGTGCTGATGATTTCTGGTGGAAGTCTGGCTTCTAATTTTAGTATCAGAATCTAACAGAGAAATGGTGACATTGAATAATTGTGTAGGAGGGAAGAGCTAGATGATAATCCTGCTTGCTCTCAATCTTCCAACACATCTTTGTTTTACCAGGTGGGATCCTCGGTGTGTAATACATCTTGCCAACATGTTCAGGTAATTCTTTTTCCCTTCAGCATCAACGCTGCCTTGTGCTGTGGTCACGTCTGTGTCCTATTTCACGAGCAGTCTGGGGCAAGTACAAATGGGAGGTCTGACTGTACCAGGCACAGCCCCATGGAGGGTTGGTCAATGAGTATCCACACTGGATCCACTGGATACAAAACACATCTGGGAATGGCATCATGGTTTTCATTCTATGTGTGAGTTTATTTGCCTTGGCAAATAAACAATATATTAGTGAAAAAAAAATCTTTGACTCCACAGGGATATTCCACTATCAGGAGAGGAGCTGCAGTTTGTGGTGGAAAAGGTCCTTAGGATGTTCTCCAAATTAGACCTGCAGGAAATTCCCCCTCTGGTCTATCAGCTGCTGCTGCTTTCTGCAAAGGTAAAAGCTCACGGGAGCTGGATTTCCCTTAAGTTTATACCATCAGGAAAAAAATGTCCGGGCTCATCTATAGTCTGGATTTTGGCAGGGATTCTGATTGTTCCCAAACCATGCTGTAGGGACACAACAGGACATCAGTAGGTTTTGTTTCCTCTAACTCCCTCTAGCCTGAAGAAGCTGAGTGCTCAGAGAAAGATGGGATCTTGGTCTTCCTTGTGGGAAAAGAAGCAAACCTTTGGGAAGTCGGGGATGAGCACAGACCTAGCAGACAGCAGAGAGGACTGGGTTTTTTCAGTGTGTTTTTGCTCACTCTCTGTGATCTGCATGCTATAGTAATAGCTCATGCACTGTGATTGTCTACTGGGCTGTGGTGTGACTTATACTGGGAATGTGTCATCTCCTGTGCTCTTCTCCAGAGCAGAGACTGCCAGGGACATCTCTGCCCTTTGACAGGGTGATCTGGCTCTTTTGCTTGCTTCATTTGTGACCGAGTCAATGCCAAAATGATCCAAAGACAAATTATATGTGTGTTATAGAGGGTCATTTGGGTCCACTGGCCAAAAGATATTGTTAGATTTAAGGTTAGGAGCTTGAAAGCCTTCCCAATTGATTAAAACATAAAGGATCCTTTCTAATTAATAACAGCTTCAAAAAAAAAAGGACAATCAGAACATCTGAGAGCTTGAGTTTCTTCCAGTTCTTCAATAATGCAGTCAAAAGAAATAAGTGCAGTCAAAAGAAATATGCAAACTGGAAATCTGGAAATGAGCCATACAGGAGCCCTCCCCTGCCTTAGCAATTTATGGAGGGAAATGAAGGATACCCTGAGATTTGTGATAGGTGTGGGAATAGAGTATTGTTCTCTGGGATAGTGCAGACCCTGCAATGGCTTAATGTGATGTCCTGCCTTGCAGGGCAGTAAGAAGACTGTTTTGGAAGGAATCATCAGTTTTTTCAATCAGCTGGATAAGAGACAGAAGGAAGAACAGAGGGTTCCACAGTAAGTTCTTGCTCTGTCACCGCCTTTCTTTACTACCTGCGTGTTTGTAGTCACACTGGTCCTGCCCAGGGCTCCTTGAATTTGAACAGTTAAACCTTGTACAAGAATCATTCCATAAGGAGTGATTCCTGGCTTTGGATGGCATGTTATTTTCTGGTAAAACTTACAGGTCACCAGACCTTGAGGTAGCCACAATGCCCCTGGACCAGCTCCGCCACGTGGAAGGCACCGTTATTCTCCACATTGTTTCTGTCATCAACCTGGACCAGGACCTGGGCGAGGAGCTAATTAAACATCTGAAGGTATGGCAGAGATGGAGCAGGCACTGTTCTTGAAGAGTTCGAAGCAGGGTTTAGAAACTTAGTTTATTATCTGGACAATGGATTTAATAATTTTTATGATTGCAGTCACGTTCTCTTTAGCGAGGGCTGTGATATGTTTGAAGAGACGTGTGCCTGATGGCTTCCTGAATTTCCAGGGTGTTTGAGTTGAAGATGACAAGCTTTCTCACTGCTCCTTGCTGTTTCCTAGACTGAGCAACAGAAGGACCCTGGTAGAGCCCTGTGTCCCTTCAGCGTGGCTCTTCTGCTGTCGGTTGCTGTAAAACACAGACTGCAAGAGCAGGTATGTGCTTGATAAGCTTGCAGAGAACTTCCATGGGGATGCACTCTGTGCTCCCTGTAAAGGAAAGGGAGCGTGGTGAGGTCGTAGTCCCATCAGAATCAGGCTTAAAATGGTTTCAGGATGCTCATGGGTAGGCAATTAGATCATTGGTATGCGGTACTTTACTGAACACTGTAAAAGCCCCCAGAGCAATATCACAATTTTCCGGAGCAGTGATTCCTGTGGGCTGGTATTGCAGGATGAGAAGAAAAGCAGTCTTATTTTTCTAGTGTTTTGGCTCTGTGGTGGCCACATGAAGAGCATCTGGCAGCAAGTTACCCTCCTTGAGGCACTTAATGAGACTGGTGTATTTGTCCTGACAAAGAAGTGAGTTAAGATTTTTGGCAGGCTGTACGGGAACTTGTGTCTGGCTGGTGCTCTTGCTGGAACATACCCAAGACTATACAGGTCCCGTTTCAAAGATCATTTCCTCACACTTAATGATTTTATGTTCCAGATATTTGATTTCTTGAAATCATCAATCACAAGAAGCTGCAAGGACCTGCAGTTCCTTCAGGCCTCCAAGTTTCTGCAGGATTTGTTTCCTCAACAGTATGATATAACTGCTGTCATTCTGGAAGTGGTGAAAAATAGGTGAGTTGTTGCCACGTGCTGCAGAACATTCAACGAGCTTTAGGAGTGGGGAGAGTTTCAGCCTTGCTAAAACACTCTGGGATGCTAAATACTTCTGACCATGTGCCGGCGAGGATCAGTGTCAAAATCCAAAGGTTTTATCCCAGTTTTATATTCGCGAATTAAAAAAAAAAAACAACAAACCAACAACATGCGGCCGTATAAATCTGCTCCTTCTGCCTCAAATCTCAGGGTCTGGTGGTACAAAGGACTAAACTGATCAGGGCCTAATCTGCAGTGTGAGTCATGCTGCTGGCTGTAGTTTGTGTTCTGATCAAGGGATGAGGAATAGGTTCACTGTTTAATCTGGTTCACCAGTTAGTCCTTTAAACATCCCGTGGGATAGCTCTGGTCTGTCACCAGCTGTCCTTTAGTTTGATGGGAGGCATTGCTCTTCTCTTTCTCTCCAACTTGAAGATCTTGGCATCAGTAGGACACTCCTGCATCCCAACTGTAGCCTGCTGTTATGTTCAGATCAGACCTGAGGGCACATCATTCCCCATGGTGAGGAAACCTTTGGGCTGGACAGGAGTTCTGATGGAGAACCAGGACTGCAGAGATGTGCTGAGCACCTGTCCCTCAGCCTAAGTTCAGTCACAGGGCTGTGAGGGTTGCCATCTTCCCTGCTGTCATCAAGTGTCTCTCACTGCTGCTTTGGACCCTGAAGTGACTGCAGAAGATTTTAATTCAGACAGCTCTAATCTAAACTTTTCTGTGACTAAGTTGTTTCTTTCCTCGTCCATTTGTTGTTTTCCTCAGTGCATTTGGCTGGGACCACGTTACTCAGGGCCTGGTGGATCTTGGCTTCAGCCTAATGGAATCCTATGAACCAAAAAAGCCCTTTGGAGGAAAAGCTGCTGATAACAGCTATGGCCTTTCAAAAATGCCAGCCCAGCAAGCTTGCAGACTGGGAGCAAGTATCCTTCTGGAAACGTTTAAGGTAGTGTATGTTTTGGACTAGTTTTTTTTGGTGGGGGGAGAACAAGTCTGTTCTTATTCTCTCTTGGAAAATGGTGTCAAAACCTTGCCTGCTGTATCCATTGTGAGTGTTTTGAAAACAATACTAGATTTTGTCTCCTATTTGCCCCTTTCCAGCTGGAAGAGGCCATCCTCATGAAGATCTAATTCTAATCTGTTCCAGCTGTCGTGATACTTGTGTAATCCCTATTACAGTTTCCAAGAAACTGCAGAGGTAGAGAAGGTAGAGAAATTCAGAGGTACAAATAAAATCTGACAAGGTGGGATTGAAACCCATTCATCTTCACCAAACTGGTAAATTTTCATCCCATAGAATATTGGAACCATTATGTCCTGAGTGTGTACTGTGCATGCCCTGATGTGCTGGTTCTGATTGTCCTGGGATGAAATTGAATCAATCTGTATGGATTTAGCTGGAAGGGGATTTCTGGTGACCATCCTTGCTTACGTGTCAGATCTGGATTTGCTTTGTACTGTACAATGCCTGTGCCGTGAAGTAAAGGAATATCTTAAACGTTTTGATTTTTATTTATTGTTCTTTCTCATTCAGGTTCATGAACCCATCAGAAGTGATATTCTTGAGCAGGTCCTGAACAGAGTCCTCACAAAAGCAGCATCTCCTGTCAGCCACTTCATAGGTAACAGGAAAGAGAGAAAAATGTGCTCTGTTCTGTGGACAGTCACAACATAGCTCCTCAAAACACATTGTAGAATCACAGAATGGGGTTTGGGTTGGATGGGACCTTTGAAGGTCATCTAGTCCGCTGCCTTGTAATGGGCATGGAGATCTTCCACTAGACCAGGTTGCTCAGAGCCCCATCCAACCTGACCTTGAATGTTTCCCTGCAGGGGCGGGGCATCCACCACCTCTCTGGGCAACCTGTGCCAACGTTTCACCACCCTCACTGTAAAAAATTTCTTCTTTATATCCATTCTGAATCTACCTTCTTTTAGTTTAAAACTATTAGCCCTATTCTTACCACAACAGCTACTGATAAAAAGTCTGTCCCCATCTTATAAACCCCATTTGAGTACCAAAAGGCTACAACAAGGTCTCCCCAAAGCCTTTGCTTCTCCAGGCTGACCAACCCCAACTCTCTCAGCCCATCTCAATAGCAGAGGTGCTCCAGCCTTCTGAGCATTTTTGTGCCCCTCTGGACCTGCTCCAACAGGTCTCTGTCCTGCTTGTGCTGAGTACCCCAGAGCTGGATGCAGTACTCCAAGGGGGCTCTAACCAGAGTGGAGTAGAGGGGGAGAATCCCCTCCCTCAACCTGCTGGCCAAGCAGCTTTTGATGCAGCCCAGGATGTGATTTGGTTTCTGAAGCTCATGCTGAAGTGACCTGAAGCCAAGAAAATCAGTTGTTCCTTCTGCTCTGACTGAGGTATCAGCTGCATCAGATTGCCTTGTATTCATCACAGGTGAAAAATATGTTTGCAGGCAGTTGCCATGGAATAGCTGACGCACAGAAAGTCAGAATCATCAGTCAGTTGCCTGTTCCACGTTCCCAGCCCTGCCTCTCCTCGTCCTTGGGCTTGGGAGTCACTGGGGCTGCTGGGATGTCAGTGCTGCAGCCTCTTCCCTTACACCTCAGTGCCCTCTGGTGGGGTGAGGCCCTTCAGCTGGGCTGAGAGCATTTTTAACACTTGGTGCTTGCAGTAGACTCAGTTTTTCGATGCTCATCTTATCGTGACCTCTCTGTGTCATGGCAGGTCTTTAATTAGTCTGTAATGGTTAGCTCTACAGACATCTTCTGCTCAGGCTTTTCTGGCCCCTTGGCATCAGCTGTTCTTTTTGTCCTTTTATTTTTTCAGACTTGCTGTCCAATATTGTCGTGTCTGCTCCTCTCGTGCTTCAGACTTCATCCTCCAAAGTCACAGAGACCTTTGACAATTTGTCCTTTCTGCCCATCGACACAGTGCAAGGGCTCCTCCGGGCAGTACAGGTAAAGCTTTGCATTCCTCCGTGGATATCCTTGCTAGTTTAGTTCCAGTGACAGCTCTGGGCCACAATTATATGCATGATCTGATAACCCTCCTCATGAAATAAGCCTTCGTTCTCTGCTGTGGGTTGTTCGGTGTAGCATGGAACTGCTCTTCAAGCATGGATTTGCACGTGCCCTCTAGCAAAAAGCATATGGTGTGGGCTGGCATGGGACCAAAACTGCTCTGTGCTGACCTTTCATCTGGAAGACGCCCAGATGCTGCACCCTGTAGAAAACTAAGTCTACAGTGTTTAGCTGAACAGCTGTAGCTGTCACGTTGTTTTTTCTCCTTCGAAGCTCCACGTCAGTATTCCTCTTTGCCTGGGCTGAGATATTGCCCTGGTGTTTTAACTTTTACCTGCCTTGTGCCGCCTGGGGATAACAGTTATTTTCCCAAACCCTTGCACTGTGTCCTCACTAACCTGCTAAGGTGTCTCACTGCCACGGCTCTATGGGTTTTCTTGTCTATTTTAAAATGTCTTGGTTCTCCTACTGTACTGACGACAGTACTGGAAATGCAGGGCCAGATGGGCCTGAGGAAGATGAGCTCATATGCCCCAAGGGCTTGGCATGCCTTAGTGCTTTTCTCTCCAAAGGTTATTTTCCTTTCCAGCCTCTGCTCAAAGTCAGCATGTCAGTGAGGGACTCCCTGATACTTGTTCTCCAAAAAGCTATATTTTCCAGGTAAGCTGGGGAGGGGACTCTTTGAAAAAATTTCTACAACTCATTTATGGTTTTGGAGCAGAAGTATTTTTTATTTTGGCTAAGTATCTTCTTACTGTGCTCCTTCCCATGACTAGATAATGACATTTCCTGCCCCTTTAGCCTGGAACTGTGGTACAGTCACAGCTCCACTGAACTGAGACACAAATCCCAACCCCCAGCTGAATGAATGGGCTTAGCAAGTTCAGAAGGCTGTTGGGAACTCCAAATACACAGGCAAAATGAAAACCAATTCCAACATGTGTCTAGCACAGCCGAGTACATCCAAGGAGGGTCTGGAAGGAACCACTGATCAGAATGCTGAGCTGCCACGTTCCCTCTGATCCCTTACAAGGTGTTGTCTTGGTCATGCTTTGAGCAAACCATCCTGCTGTGATTGTAGAGTGGATTTTGTTGGCCAATGGCTGCCTGGTTATGAATATACAATTCAAAATTTAGGATTATTTTTCAAAGCAAGGGACTTGGTCTTGGGAAGGACTTGGGGTTTCTGAGCAAAGCAAAACACTAGGGTTTTTTGTTAGGAATTTTCCAACTCTGAGGTCTGTGAGACTCTCCCAACTTTCAAGGGACATTTAACACTTGTGTCTTGGCCTGGGCACTCCCTGAGTGTGAGCATTTTAAGGACAGAGAGGAAACTGAATATTGTGAGAGTGTAGAGCAAGGTCGTTCCCAGCAACCAGCCAAGCTCTTGGCTGTTTGGGGCTGTAGTGCCCTTTTGGGAAATACAGTTGTACAGGGCCCAGTCATTCTGTATTTGTGGCCTTTTTTTCATTGCTGAGTTGATATTTGATGTGCTTCTGAGCTCCTTGCTTCCATGTTTCCTTGTGTAACCCTCTTTCCTGTCCCGATTCCCAGGCAGCTCGATGCTCGTAAAGCTGCAGTCGCTGGCTTTTTGCTGCTGTTAAGAAATTTTAAGGTTCTGGGCAGCTTGTCCTCTTCCCAGTGCAGCCAGGCCATTGGTGCCACTCAGGTAAGTGCTGTTCTGCAGTCCCTGTGTGGACATGTGAGACAGGCTGGTGTCTAATGTGCACTGTTTGAAACACCTCAAAAGGGGAGTGTTCCCCCAGAATGGAAGTACGACTTTAGTAAGATTAGCCCTGGAAATCCAGCAAGGATTTCCTTCCTGGAAGTAAAGCTTTGGGAAGTGCAACGTGCAAAGAGAAGCTGGCCTAGAGATGTTGCTTCTCGGAGTCATTCTCTCTTACAGCAGTGTTCTGGGGAGCATTCCCTGCTCCATGACGATGATGAGGAGCCTGGCAGCACAAGGACTGTCTCACTGATTGTTCAGGGGCCAGACCCTTATCACCTTGCTCCTGCATTGTGATATTGTAACCAGTATAACGTGACTAATGTTCCTTCTCAGGTCCAGGCAGATGTTCATGCCTGCTATAATTCTGCAGCTAATGAGGCCTTCTGCCTAGAAATCCTGGGCAGCCTGAGGCGGTGTTTGAGCCAGCAAGCAGACGTTCGACTCATGTTATATGAGGTAAACATGGTTCCTTCCATCTCTTAAACAGCCACAAGCTCTTCTGTGGTCTGATTCTTCTCTAGCCTCAGGTAAATAACAGTCACGTTGTTGCGAAAAACAGCCTTTCAGCTCAGTTTTGTTCTTCATGGGACATGTGTACCATGTTTTGAATCCCTCTGCTGCTTCTTTTTCTTTTTTTTTTTTTTGACCATTATAAACCCAAAGACACGTTGATGCATCTTCTTCAGCTCGTGCATTGTTTAAGAGCAAAAATATGTCAAAGTCTGTCTTGCTGTGGTAGGGCCTAGGGAATGGGAAGCATGTTTGATGCCCTGTGAGGAGAAGTGCTATAACAGGCACTGGGTAGCTGTGGGGCTGTTGAGAGTTAATTATGGGCTCCAAAGAAAACCCTGTCTGGAGAGTATGGAGAAACGTCCTTACAGCCTGCATCAGGGAGCTGGCTTTTCTCCTCTTCCTTTCCAAGTTTCTATAAAAGCTTGGCTGCCCTTAGGTCTGTTGTGACAGGCCTGTTATAAAGGGCCATTTTTGGGTGCATATCTTAGACTATGTTATAACCGTGGGGTACCACCTTGAGAAAAAAAACCTGTACAGGTCAGAGAGATTTTGTTTCCTTCTTGTCTTGGGTTGGATTGACCTTTGGTGAGCTGCAAGTTCCGGGTGTGTTCGTCACTGTTGCTAGAAAACTTGTGCTTGCTTTATCCATCCGCTGAGTTTTCTCAGTCTGCAGGATTTGTTGCCTCCTACAGTTTCCCCACTGGCTTGTTTTGCCTTTGAAGCAGGATTTCACAGTTTGAAGTTGGATCTTGTGCTAGTGTTAAATAGCAGTGAAAGTCACTCTGGGCTTGATGCCACTGCTGCTAGGGAGATACAGCTTGTGAGAGGGCCCCTGTGAGGAAATTCATATGCTTTCTGATTCATACCTTCTTTCTGTGGTGCCTTTGCCTTGCCAGGTATGGAGTTTTACACTGAGCACATTGTAACTTCCTCATGGTTCCTTGCGGTGCCAAAGTGTCGTTGCTGTCTTATGACGCCAACTTCTTATGCCCGTGGTTCATTTTCTCTGCTGTGTCAGCCAACCTGTCCTTCCTTCCTGTCTCCAGGGTTTTTATGATGTCCTTCGCAGGAACTCCCAGCTGGCCAGCTCTATAATGGAAACACTGTTGTCCCAGGTAAAGTCCTGCCCCGTGGTGGGGCTGCAGGGACTCTTAAGAATTCTGCACTTCAACCAATATGGCAAACGATTCAGGTTAAATATTGGGGAAGCCGTTCTCCCTCGCACTGGAAACATGTTTGAGTGCTGCGACGCTTCCCTAAAGAGGTGTTCAAACCCCTGCTGTGCTGAGAGAGCAGACTAGCTCAACGTCTGGAGACGGGTTCATATCCTGTCAAAGGGTGGAAGAGGAAGGATCTCCTGGAGCCTTTTCCAACCCTTCAGTTCTTAGGTGCTGTGGGAAGTGTGAGCCCGGAGAAGTTCTTTGCGCTCTCCCTGTTCCTTAGCAGTGCACAGTTACCCTCCCGTACTTCCCCAAGGAGATGTGCTGACACAGTAATTAAGGTTGCTGTCCTCCCATCGGGAGAATACCCAAGTCCATGTAGGATCTGGGAGGATTAACTCATCCCCCAGCAGTGTTGCTCATGGCAACAAGACAATCACATTTCCTCAATCCACTGGACAGGCTGTGCTTTCTTTGAGACAAGTAATTTTCTTCCCTTTAATCATCCATAGAGTTCATGCTGACTAATTCCAGCTTTCCCATGACAGTATAGGGTCTGAGAAAGGAACATGAACAGAGCCAAGACAGCTTTTGGGTAGCAGAGGGCACTTAAATAGGAAGTTGGTGTAAACGTGTAAAATTTTAATAGCATCATTATGTACCTGTAACTTTCTACAGCAGCAGCAGCTATTGATCCTCACTGTTTAAAGGAGGGGTAACACTGCAGGTGGGGTGCAAGTGATGTTACTTGTTGAGGCAACACAACAGCAAGTGGTCAGCTAATAATGTTTTAGGCCAGTGACGTGTCCTGGCTGAGAGGTAGAGGAGCAGCTCAAGAAGGGATTTTAATCACCAACAGAGCAGATGACGTGGCTCACGTACTTGTGCAGTCCCATTATCACAGTGCCAGGTTTTGCTCTCTAGAATGGGGTACAAAGATTATTGTACTCTGTTTTCAAACATCCTAAGAGGCTCAGTTACCAAGTAACTGGTTATTTTTACTTCTTGTTTTCTGTGACAGATAAAGCAATATTACTTGCCCCAGCCAGACCTCCTGCCTCCACTCAAACTGGAGGGATGTATTATGGCTCAAGGAGATCAAATCTTTCTGCAAGAACCACTGGTAAGAGCTATATTGGCTGGCCACAGCTGCAAGCTCATCTGTTACTAGCATTTTAGTTGTCCTGCTACATGAGCTGAATACCTTGTGCTTCTTCAGCCTCTTCTAGCCTGGAGCAATTCTTTTAATGGCAACAGAGTTGGGCATCTCACCCCTGCCTTAGGCTATTTATTAGAGCTCCCCAAGCATCGCGGTTGTGGGGACCTGTGTGAAAAATGCTCTAGGAATAATGTACTTCTGTTATCCTCTATTGAGTTCACCCTGCGGGGTTTTTTCCCTCCTTTAACTTAATTCTGCATAAAATAATTGTGCGGTGTGTGTGTGTGTATCAGGGGGAAGAATCTGCCCTTTGGTTTTGCTCCTTTGAAATTGTTGGAGATGACACCTCAACAATTGTTGGATTTCCAAGGGAGCAGATTCAAATTAATCATTTTGTTTTCCCCTAAGGAAGCTTGTGTGCAGTAGCACACCTAGGAATGGAGCAGACACTTCAGCTAGAGTGAGAGTCCCTTTGGAAATTCCCTTTCCATCTCCTTCAGCACCTGAGGTGTCTGGGCAGAGGGAGCAGTGGGAGTTAAGTCTCCACACCCCATCTAGGAAAGCTCAGGCAGAGAGCACTGTCTGAAGCTGGAACTGGGTAGCTGTGTGTGGGATTAGTGATGCCCTCAGTTTGGGAATGAGGCATATCCTTGAGACTCCAGGCAGCTCCAAAGGCAGCTACAGCTCTTTGCATCTCGCTAAAACAGTCTGGCCCTTGTCCACTTCTGCCAGTGACCTCCAGCTCAAAGGCTGAGCCTGACTGTGTGGCTGCTTCCTCCAGGCCCATCTGCTCTGCTGCATCCAGCACTGTCTCGCCTGGTACAAGAGCACTGTGCGCCTGTGCCAAGGAGCTGAGGATGATGACGAGGAGGAGGAGGAGGAGGAGGGTGTGGGATTTGAGCAAAACTTTGAAGAGATGTTAGAATCTGTCACACGACGAATGATCAAGAGCGAGTTGGAAGACTTTGAACTGGTAAATCAGATTTTCAGTTCGACTCAGTGGGAGAAGACGCCGAGTTCTTGTCAGGTTTTGAAAAGATTTTTCACGTGTTTCCTTTACCTCTCAGGATAAATCAGCAGATTTTTCGCTGTCTTCTGGTGTCGGTGTGAAAAATAACATCTATGCCATTCAGGTGATGGGAATTTGTGAGGTTCTGATTGAGTACAATTTCAACATCGGGAATTTCAGGTAAAACATGAAATCTTACCCTGTAGCACTAGCTGTGCTATTATTTGCCCAGCTCTTTGGAGTACAGCCTCATTGCAGGCACAGGATGGTAGTGCCAACACAGAATCAGTGATCTGAGCGTGAGTGCCTCGTGGCACAGCCACTCACAGAGCCTTGGGGAGTGTTTTCCTTTGGAATATCCTGTGCTGTGGGAGATGAGATCCGACATTTTGTAGAAGAGCAGGTTGAGGAGGATTGGGTGAGGTACACACCGTTAGGGAGGCAGGGAGGTGTAATAGGTCATTGTTTCATCATTTAGGCAGTGTCATTGTGTAATTTGGCAGCTGAAGCTTCAAATGGGAAACTCCAAGACTGCGTTTTCTCCATTAATGCTTTCTACTACTTTATTGCAGCAAGAACAAGTTTGAGGATGTCCTAGGCCTGTTTACATGTTACAACAAACTCTCTGAAATCCTGAGGGAGAAAGCTGGGAAGAACAAATCTGCCTTGAGCAACAAAACTGCACGGAGCTTCCTGTCCATGGGTTTTGTCTCTACTCTGCTCACAGCTCTGTTCAGGTGAGAAGGTGTCCAGTCCTCTGTGGAGCAGAGCCAGACATCAATTCAAACCACGTGTCAGTGTGCTTGGAAAGCCTGGTGCAACGCTCTCCTCCGGGTGTTTCACTACAAGCTACCAAAAACAAAAGGGTCTTTTCCAGCCTGAGTTCAGCCAGAGATTTTATTTGAAAATGCGTATTTAAGTTTTGAATCTCTTAGGCCATCCCTGAGCTTCTTCTGTGCATCCCCAGTTCTCTGACAGTTCTCCTGGTGCTGCAGGGACAATACCCAAAGCCACGAGGAGAGCCTGGCCGTGCTGCGCTCCAGCACGGAGTTCCTGCGCTACGCTGTCAGCGTCGCTCTGCAGAAGGTGCAGCAGCTGGAGGAGACGGGACAAACGGACGGGCCAGACGGACAAAATCCAGAGAAGATGTTCCAGAACCTCTGCAAAATCACGCAGTGAGTCAGTGTGGCCTGTGGAGACATCGGCAATGCGTTTGGGGGGGGGTTTGATTCTCAGGTAGGGTTTTGAGAGAAGAATGCAGTCCATAACTGCTTCAAACAGTTGTTGCTGGGTTGAGGTCACTGCTTTTCTGTGCTCCTGAGAAATCAAGTGGAGGCACTACTGTTTCTGTGCCATGGGGAGTGATACAGCTCTAATAACTTGGCCTGGAAGAACCAAATGCCATCAAACATTTTCAGCCTCTTTCTGACTTCTGGTTCATCACTCATTGTCACAGAGAAGGTAGGATGATTACAGGCTGGATTCTTGAGGCCTCTGGAATGCAGCAAAGTTAAAATTCACGTCGAGCTACAGAACAAAACAGAGGTATAAGGACACAAGCTTTAGAAAGCATTTCTTTAGGACCTCTGCAAGATGCTTGAAGACATTCATGCATCTAATCCTTTGGAAATCCAAGAATGTGAACCATGTAAATGTCTTTTGGAATCTAGGTCATATCTGCATGGGGTCTTTTCAGAGCCCAGTCAGCAGAGAGCACAAAATGCAAATTACCCCTGCCATGCATAATGCTGGTTTTGTGTCTCGCCCCAAATAATAGAGGCTATTTTTGTTGCAGTCATTAGGACTACATGTGAGCTACATGTTTTGCGTGATTGGACATTGAAACAGAATAAGATCATCTGTGCAGGCAACAGAACTAATGAGAAGAAAGGAGTGGGAACAAAAAAGGGAAGAAGTGGGCTTAGGGAAGCAGGAAAAAGATGTTTGCCTACAAATAGAAAAGTCTCCTTTGGGCCAAACAATTTTGCTTTCCTCACAGCTTTTTACTTTGCTTTTTGCCTGCCTTTACCTTTCTGATTTTATTTATAGAGAGCCCTGTAGTGAATTCTGACATTTCACAGATCCAAAGTGCCACAAGAAAAGCTCTTTTTGTCACTGGCAGATTTGACACCAGTGGTCAGGGTAGTCTGAGAAAGAGGGAAAGCTGGGTGGAAGAAATGAGTGTATAAAGATGGACTTGAAATAGGATTGGAAGGTCCCTTGGCACCTGGAAAGAATTAAATTATTTAGCTGTGCAGGAAGAATGCAGTAGCTGTTTTGCTGATATTGAAATAAAATCTTCTTAAAGAAGATCTCTTCCCCCACCCTTTTCCTATAGGTAAAAGACCTTCCCATTTAGTAATATTAAAAATACGATCCTAAGAGTAGAATCTAGTTCTTGCCCTGTGCAGCCAGCTTTACTGGAGTAAATCTCATCTCCCATCCCACAGGGTTCTGCTTTGGAGGTACACTTCAATTCCCACCGTTGTTGAAGAATCAGGGAAGAAGAAGGGCAAAAGCATTTCACTTCTGTGCTTGGAAGGTTTGCTGCGGATCTTCAACACGGTGCAGCAGCTGTACTCTGCCAGGATCCCCCAGTTTCTGCAAGCCCTGGGTAGGCACATGGTACAATTCTGCTCTGGTTTCTACCTTCCAGGTTCCAGCCCATGTGTGGGCAGGTAGGGACCCAGCACTCTTTATCCGTAACTAGGGAGAGATGGGTCTGGTTCTTGTCTCTCAGTAACAAGGTGGGCTTAGTAGCATGGATTTTCACACCACAGACAAGTTCTAGAGATATATTTTACCTGCCTTTATAGAGCTCTCAGTCTGTCAGCAGAGGATAGTTGGGGTCTGATGTAGCATTTGTCTATTTGAAGTTTGCCTTTAACACATTTTTCTGCTCACCGTGGTTCTGCAGTCTGTATTCCTCCTCTAGCTGTGAGCAGTCTTTCCCACTTTTGGAAATAAATCCTGTATTCTGCTCTTGGCATTTAGCTTTTTTTCTGCACCTCTCTGTCTCTGCCAGATATTACTGATGGTGACGCAGAAGAAACGGATATTAATGTCACAGAGAAAGCTGCCTTCCAGATCCGACAGTTTCAGGTGAGTACCACTGTGTGCTGCAAGTGTTCCAAAGCCTTTGGGATTCTGGCAGGAAACACTGCTAGCTCTCTGTTGCTTGACCACAGGGTTGAGTATGTGATAGCAACTGGGGCACTGATTCACTAGCAGTTCAGAAAAGTTTCTGATCCCTAAGGAAAGCTTCTTCGGGGTGCCCTGCAGAGCTGGGTGGAAGTGCATGTGTATTTACAGAACTCTAGGTTCTTCAGTGCAGCATAAACTTACCTGAGTATTCTAAGAGTCACACTGACCATATGCAGGCCTGTATGTAAGCACTCCCAGCAAAAACCAGCACTTGTTCTTGAGAAGAGTCCTCTTTTTGTACTCTCTGTCATTCTCCTTGCTGCTGATCCCTTTATCTGCCGCAGCTTCTGGTTATTTGCTTCTGCAACACGTATTGACACTCAGGGACTGTTTTCCTTCCCGTGACCAGAGGTCCCTGGTGAACCAACTCAGCAGTGCTGAAGATGACTTCAACGCCAAGGAAACGCAGTCACTCATCACCGTTCTCTCCACGCTGTCCAAACTCCTGGATCCGGCCTCGCAGCAGGTACGCCTCGGCCTTCATGTGGTGGCTGGCATGGGTGTCATAGCCACAGGTGTGGGAGGGAGATTATCAGATGGGGTTGGCATCTGTGGGCTCTGACATGTGTGTCCTGTCTCCTCCCACAGACCCCACCAGGTCAAAGGGACAGTTTTGTTACACTGCGGAGGGCTCTCCTGTCACGCGCCCGCAAGGACACTTCAGAGGAAGTTGTCTTGCCATCCCACTCCTGCACATTCTGATTCTGCCTTTGGGCACTTGAGTGATTTGTTTTCCTGAGCAGGGACTCCTAACACAGCCTAGTTGTGGTATGGCCTCCACGTGGGAATAGAGGCAAAAAAGGCCAGCAGACTTGTGTCCAGTCCAAACTGGCTGAGTGCCTAATCCCTTCCACGCAAGGAGTCATTTTCTAAAGTGCCCCAATTTTACAAGCTAGGAACTGCACTCACTGTGCCAGAAGTCTGGAGTCATCATTTACCTTAAATTAAATGGAGCTGTTACTCTGTCCAGGGGAATGTATAGCCATTACCCTGTCCTGGGTCTCAGCTTTTGACTTGTTAGTAGGCTAAGTGCCCCTTGTGGAACTTCACAGAGCACGGCTGGGTGCTCCACTCATCTCCCTTTGCTGTGATTCACTCTCTTAAATTTTTGTTATTATTATTATTAGTTTTGTTCTTTGAATTCTGTTTCAAACTCATGATACCTTTTCTCTTCTTAAATAGTTCCTTCAGTTCCTGACTTGGACGGTCAAAGTTTGCAAAGAAAATGCTCTTGGTGAGTAAGCCTTGAGGAGCACGTTTAGATGTGATGTGTCAGGTCTGATATTGGACCCTTACATGCTCTGCTGGGGTCTGTCCTGGTTTTACCTCTTCATCAGGATAGATTCGGGTCCCATTCTGTGGCAGATTGCTACAACATTGTGATTATAAGCACGAGTATTAGGGAATGAACTCCATCTCTAAATCTTTTAGTATTTCTGAAGGAAAGGAAGCCATTCACTTGACTTTTCTCCCTTGTTATTTAGGCTCAAATTGGGGTTTATACTCTGGAAAGACAGTACTCTTGCCAGGGTTTGTATTGCACTTCCTCAGTGCTTTTGGTCACCATTTTTCTACGATCCAAGAGCTCCAGTGTGCCATACTTACCTTTGCACTCTCACATGGGATGCCTGATGTTTTAAATCCTGCTTTTAACTGGATTTTTGATAGCTGCGGTATTTTGATAGGATTTTCACCTACTGTTAAATCCATACTGAATCTGAGACTTCCCCTCACTGGATATCTGATGTTCCTAAGTAGCTAGGCAAGCTCTGCACCTGGCAGTGCGTTATTTTCTCTTCCCCACAGAGGATATTTCTTGCTGCAAGGGTTTGCTGTCTCTGCTCTTCAGTGTCCACGTTCTCTACAAAAGCCCTGTCGGTCTCCTGCGGGAACTTGCACAAGACATCCACGCCTGCCTGGGAGACATAGATCAGGTATGATGCAGGAGCAGCTGAGCTCTTCATCACACAGTGCTGTCAGAACTGAGTGCATCTCTGATGCAAACTACGTGACAGCAGTTGAAGTTTTACTCACCAGAATTTGCTTTCTCTCCTCTGCCCAGGACATAGAAGTGGAGGGCCGGTGCCATTTTGCCGTAGTGAATGCCAAGACTGCAGCCCCCACTGTCTGTGTGAGTCAGAACAGCGTGTGTGTGACACCTGCAGTGTCCAGGGCTACTGTGCTTGGAGCAGCTTGCAGGTTCCCGTTGTGCCAAACTCCTCCAAAAACCTGTTTTGTTTATTGGTTTCTGTCTCAGCTGCTGGTTCTGGGTCAGGTGGATAAGGTCCTTGAAGAAGTGGATTGGCTTATCAAGAAACTCACCAGTCTGGGGTCAGACACATCAGGTAATGAAAGTGGTCCAGTTCTTACTGTTACACCTTTGTCAAAAACAGATAAAAGACAGAGAGCAAAAAGATATTTGAGGATTTTGAGATAGAATCAACTGAGGGCAGGTTAAACTCTCCCTTGAGCTGGTTCTACATGAACCAAGTGAGATAAAGGTGTTGTCACAAAATCCCTCCAGTGATTATTTTCCCCTTGCCCCACTGGGGCTTTATGCATCAGACACAACCACCTGCACAACTGGATTCATTAGACACACGTTCACCAGATATTCATCTCTTTCTCCTAGAAGACTCCTCTCAGGCATCAAACCAAACTCAGGCTCTGGAGAAAGGTGTAATTCTGCAGCTGGGAACTCTGCTGACAGTCTATCATGAGCTGGTGCAGACTGCGCTCCCAGCAGGGAGCTGTGTGGACACACTGCTGAGAAGCCTCAGCAAGACATACGCAATTCTCACCTCCCTCATCAAACACGTGAGTGTGCTCTGCTGACAGCGGGCTGCCTCTGAGCTAAAAACCTTCTCCCCATCTGCTGCAGCAAGCTCACAGTGACCCCTGGCAGCAGTTAGGCTTGGGACTGGGCTGTTGATCTCTTGCAGTTGAGCCCTTGTTCTGTTGGCTTTCATGCCCTCAATTCTGTGACCTTTCTGAGCAGTGATAGTTGTACCAGTGGAGATAAAAGGAAAGCTTCTCTCCAGCTGAATTTGGCTTTGCATGGCTTGGAGTTGCTGTTTCCAGTGTGTCCTCTGGGTTCCTCTACACAACTGTGTGCACAATGAAGGGCACTCACAGTCTTCTCACAGTGCTCACCAGTCCTGCCCTTGCCATTCCCTTTCCCCGAAGCAGGACT
The DNA here is from genome assembly GCA_013397725.1 of Rhagologus leucostigma. Classification (NCBI taxonomy): domain Eukaryota; kingdom Metazoa; phylum Chordata; class Aves; order Passeriformes; genus Rhagologus; species Rhagologus leucostigma. The sequence goes on along the minus strand of VZTD01005508.1, from coordinate 683,317 downwards.
TGGGGGAACTGGGCCATGAAACACAGGCCTGTGGAGCTCCTTTGAGACAAGGCGGTGACTGCCCCAGAGCTCTCCTCTCACAGCTCTGGAATGCACACATGGCATCTGGGATGTAGCAAGGCACTGGGGAGGATAGCTGTGCAAATCCTGCCCTCCCCACTGTGCCGTTGTATGAGCTGCTCTGAGCTCTGCCTGGACACAGGATGGGAACAGCACACCTAGAAGGAACTCATGTTCTCCTTGCAGTACATCCAGGCTTGCCGCAGCACCTCGAATACGATTCCAGGAAGACTGGAAAAGCTGGTGAGTGTGAGCAAATTTCTGGGGAAACGGCTCATTGCCCTGAGTTAGGAGCAACACAAGCCTCTCTCTCTGCTCCTTTGCAGGTGAAGCTCTCGGGTTCCCATCTGACCCCACAGTGTTACTCATTCATTACTTACGTACAGGTAAGGCCTAAATTAACTGGCAGGATCACAGCCAGTCTCTCTGATGCTGAATGGTGTGTCAGCTTCAGTACACGGGCACCCTTGGGGATTATTCATCTTGACATGACCTGAGTTTCTTACAGTTCAAGCTTTACTTTGTCAAATATAGTATAAGACATTTCAGCACCATTGGGACTGAGCATGCTGATTTCTGCTTGAGCAGGGAAGGAGCTGGGTTCTAGCTGGTTTTTTTCCCCTCTGTTTATGTGGGGTTTTTTGGATGAGATTAATACTGCTGTTAACCACAATGGCAAATAAAGGTCAACAACACTGCAGTCATCACAGTGTGAAGTAATGTGGGTGCCAAAGACTGCGGTGCTGAAGCTGGGATTTATCTGCCTGGAGAGGAACTGGGTACTTGTGTGAGGACCACAGGAATTGTACAGCATATCGGGGAAGATGTCGTGGTGTGCTGGGGACTTCTCACACATGCACATTTCTGAATGTATAAATTAAGAAATTGGTTTTTCTTTCCCTTTTTTGAGATCACCTCACATTCCACCCTTCTATCATTACCTTTCTGTTACCTAGCTGGTAATGCTGTTAGCTGGCCAGAGCAAGGACTTCTCTGGCCTTTCTTGGCTGGCCTTTCTTCCCTGCCTACCCTCTAATGACACATCTTTTGGCATCCTCCTTCAGAACATTCACAGTGAGAGCTTAAGCTTTGTAGAAGAGAAGAAAAAGAAGAAGAAAGAGGATGAAGCTGCTGCAGTCTCCACAGTCATGGTAAGACTGACTCACTCCATTAGAACATGGGCTGTATTTGCAGGATCATACCTCGAGGCTTGTGCTACCTGGTGGCTTCTTACAGATCACCAGACAATTTGTCATTTGGGCCTTTAAGTAAAAAATTTAATCTACTGTAACTTCAGAGAAAAGTCTAAAAAAGCACAAACAAAATACAACCAAACAATACAAAACAAAAAAGCCATCTTCACGAATGCCACTTAAAATCTCATGGACATGAAACAAAGTTCGATCTGGATAGTCTGCCTTGTCTGGTATTTTTACTATCTGGGGTAAGCTATGAAATTAACAGATATGGGCTAATTTATTGGAACCAATATTGCATCCTCTTTAAGTGTTTCTTAATTTTACATTTAAAGATGAAGGAAGGAATGGATCCCACTAAAGCAAGGCAGTTGAAAATGACTGGATTATTCGTTTGGGAGCAAGTGAGCAGGCTTCCCCCTCCTTGATGTCCTTTGTTTGTGCTCCCAGACAGCATTTCCTCTGTCTCATTGGCTGTCCCAGACATTCCTGTGATGTTAAGGGTTTAAAAGCCACAAGCATGATCTTCGTGGATCTTCCCTGAGTGTATGGGAAGAGGCTGAAATGCTGCATGTCCTTTACCCCTCTGTCACCATGGGGAACGAGCACCAGTGGTGGTGAATAAGCAGGACAACAATGTGGTGAAACATCAGGATGCTCCTTGCCCGGATGGCCCGTGCTTGTGATGCCTTGGGAGAGCTGGAGCAGAGGAGCTGCTGACAGGGATATCAGGGCTGTGGGCAGAGCACAAAACAATGCACAGCAGCGCCTCACTGCAGAACCATCCTGGGAGTCAATTTAAAACTAGTGACAAAGCTGGCAAGGCTTGCTGGGGCAGGGCTGGTACAGAGCAAAGCTACTGAAGACTCTTCTCTAAGCTGGGAATGTTGTGGTCTTCGTGTCATGCTACAGTGCCATTGTTCCCTTCCAAACTGACCCATCTCACTCCTCTCTGCATTTCAGGCCAAGGTGCTTCGGGAGACCAAGCCAATCCCAAACCTGATCTTTGCAATTGAGCAATATGAGAAGTTCCTTATCCACCTCTCCAAGAAGTCAAAGGTAATGTAAAGCAGAGATCTTCTGTGACCTGAACCTGGTGGAACAGTGGGATCAATGGCATGGTGGAGGGCTGTTGTTAAAGTCTCTCTTAATACTCAAATTAGGAAGGTGTAAGGACCTTTCAGCCCTTGCCCATGCTCCTGGCCCAACACTGCTGAATTGTTGCCACACTGATGCCAGCCCACATCGGTGCTGCCTGTGACCTGACAGCACGTAGTTTCTGGTGGAGCAGGAACACGCACACCTCGTGCCAGCTTTCCTCACTCTCTCCCAGTCTGTGTCGTGAAATGTACCAGAATGAGGTCCTACCTGAGAGTAACTGGCAATCACTTGGCTTTTAGGAAAATGTAAATGGGCCCCTGGACTGCATGGGGGCAGGTGCTTTTTCACCCACTTTGTGCTTCAGTCGCGCATTACTGCTGTGATGGACTCTGTCCCAGTGCTGTGCAAAGGACTAGTAGAACACTAAACTAAGATGCTCACGGCTTAATGTTTTCCCTGCCTGGTTTCCCCTTGGTTGCTGCAGGTGAACCTGATGCAGTACATGAAGTTAAGCACCTCCCGGGATTTCCGCATCAACGCGTCCGTGCTGGACAGTGCCCTGCAGGAACGGAACTCGGAGGATGCTGAGAACGAGCCACACAACGACCAGGTCAGAATTCATTTAGCTGCTTTTACTGATAGGTTTCCTCCTCTTTAGAAGCCAGCTTTATTTGTGAGTTGTGCAGGCATGTGTGAAGTTAGGACAGCTTGTCTTCCCTGGCTTAGCTCTCACTTTAATACTACGCTGATAGGAAGGAGTGAAGAGCTTCTCTCAGAACACCCCCTACACCACAGCCCTCTGCCTTGAGTGGCCTTTATTTTCATGCACCAGCTCTGTGTCCCTAGTCTTGGGGAAGTGAAACTGTTCTTAAGGCCTTGTTCTTTGCCTCAGAAAGCAGAGAGGTCTATCAGCATTACGTGTGAGGACCTACTGCCTGGCCAGGATCAGACCGCTGCAGCATGATGCAAAGTGTTTCTTCTATGCAGGTTTTTGTAGATAAACACCTGGCAGGGCAAATTCTGCAAGGCATCATTCTCCTCAGACCCATCTCTACTAGGTAGTGCTGGTGAAGGCAGTGCCACCTGTGCTGGCTAAGAAAAATAAACAATTTACTCTGCTGATTGTCCAGGTTTTTATTGGTGCTTCTGTCCATATTTTCCTGAGTGTTTCAACAAGCCAAAACCCAGGACAGAGTCCCTGTTCTGTGCCACTGGTAGCCTGTAGTCTAACTTCCAGCATGAACTGGGGAGGGGGCGGTCCATGGGGAAAGTCTCAGTGGCTGACAGGAGTCCCATATTCAGGTCATTTTGTTAGGGAGGAAAAAAGAGCTAAATCCTGTTCTGCACACCTGGCTTCTTGCTCTAGGTAAACATTGCTTAGACTACTCACACAAAAACAATCTCACTCTACTGCTGCTCTCTCCCTCCCCTCTCCAGAGCAGCACAGCGGAGCAGACAGATGAGAACCAGGAACCCAAAAAGAAGAGACAGAGAAAAAAATAAACGGGGGTTGCTGCTGCTGCCTCCTCTCACAGTGCCTGTTCCATGGTGGACTCGCCTTGGTCTCGGAGGCTGCAGATTCGGAGATGATGGTTTATTGCTTCTCTTGCCAAATACTTATGACTTCTTCCTTTGTGTCCACGGGAGCGACTCTGGCCCGTCTCAGGTTTCACAGCTGGCTGCTGCCATCAGAAGTGCCTCTGCTATTCAAATGTGCTGCTACGAAAATCTTCCCCAGGAACATCCCTCCTCACAGCAAAAAGGAAAGGGAGCAACTGAGATCAGTCCCTGCCAAAAGATCTGCTTCTGAAAGGACAGTGAGGCTTTGGCACGCGGTCTGGACAATTGTCCTGGCGCTCTGGTGTCGTCACTGCTTCTCCAGCGAACCTTTGGTTATTTCAATTATCTGATATATATCCAGTGCTTCCCCTGGAAGACAAGGGACAGTCAGTTCCCTGCAGTCCACTCAGACTGTGCAACGTAAGCGGGCGACGGTTGGGATTTGCTTCAGTTCAGGGCATGTAGCACAGAAAGCCCTAAATTTATTCAAACTTCTGTTTTGGGTGGTGGTGGGAATGAAGGGACCAGCACCAGTAGGAAGCTGGGAACACGAGCTGTTCTGCCTTGGAGCTGAAGCTGCTGTGTGCAGCTCCTGAGCAGCAAGAGGCCACAGCTTCCTCTGCCCAGGCTGGTTTTGCACGGTTTTGCTGTTACGTTTTTGCTGACCCTGATTGCGATGCACTTGTTTAATTTGCCTTGTTCTTGGTGAAAAGTGCCCTTTTTGCCTACAGAGCACAAAATCCTGTTTCTGAAAGCACCCTTTGCCTGCAAGACTCCTAATAAAGGTTACTTAAGGGTGGAGCATCTGATGTGTGCCGTGACTGAGACAACACATCTGAGGGCAGGTTCTTCCCGTATCTGGGAAAGAGCTGCTGCACAGTGAGGAGGAGCTGCTTTCCCAGCCACAAGTTAAATGTTTGCTTGCAGCAATTAGAGGGTTACATTGGGTGCAGACAGGGATGATGTGAGGCCTTGGGACTGCTGAGGAAGCACCCAGTAACGCCGAAGCAGTTCTCTGAACAGAGCTGCGCTGGGCTAAGGGAGAGCAGGGAAGGAGGGAAAGGAATGAAGGATGGAAAGGTTTGGGTCTGCAGGGCAAAATAGACAAGGTTGTTGAGGTGCCTCCTTTCAGAGAAGGAGAAATTAAATTTGGGTTGTGTTAAAAGTGCACAGGAAGGCTCCTCTGAGGGGCACAAAGCAAACAAAGCGTGGGAGAACAGAGCCAGGCCTGGCTCATCACTGTCACAAGTATTTGGAGGCAGCAGCACAAACTGCTTGAGGCCTGAGGAAAGAGGAGCAGACTCCAGCACAATGGCTGCCCTGCAGATCAGGTGATGGGTCAGGAACCAAGGGGCTCGTGAGGTGCCTCAGCTGAACAGAGGAGCCCTCAGGGAATGACTGCTTAGGCCAAGTGCTCTGCTTAAGCTGGGAAGGCTCACACAGAGACGATTACAGGGGGCAGCTTGCACAGACCCCGCTCACCTTGAGGGATGCCGTACTTCTCCATCCCCGTGGGATTTGACGGCGTCACACAGTTCATGGTCACCTCTTTCCTCAAGCACTGGTCAATGTCCACCGCACTGAAGAAAGCCACTGACTGTGGCAGATCCTGCAGGCCCAGTTTGTAGGCAAACATGCACCTGGAGAACAAGAAAGCAGGTGGGGACGGTGCTGGACATCACCCTTGGCCTTGTCACACCCAGTTCTGACCAGCCAGTTTCACCAAACAGTGGCCAGCCACCCCTCAGAGTGTACTCTGCACCCACATCACTCAGCAGGTGGGGGACAAGGTGTTTTCTGACTCCTGGGTAGCAGGAGGGTCAAGTATTGCTAAAGTGCGCATGGGAGGAACAGTAATGGTGCCTTCTCAGAAGTAATGGAGCCTCCTCGGGAGAAGGGAAGAATCCAGCCCCTCAGTGCTGGCTAATCCTCCCTGGCAGGCAGAGCGGATGCGGGATTTTCCCAGCAGGAAGCCCTGTGCTCACAGGAGCCGGCACAAAGGCAGGAACGTCAGGGTGCCTGTCCCTGCTGCGGGTGCAGAAAGGCTGTTTGTGGCACTCCTGCCTCCACACGCAAGAAACAGCTCACCTCGGCCAGCTCCCGTGTAGCCAAATACCCCATGGTGCTGGGAAGGGGATTTGGCAAAGCTGGCTGTGCCAGAGCTGGATCAACGGGAGCCCTTTGAGGTCAGGAGCTTTCTAGGCTGAGCTTAGTTTTGCGTGGGGCAGGGAAGCAGCAGGAACACCCCAAGCACACTGTGGGAGGGGCAACAGCGCTGGTGCTCACAGCACAGATGAGCCATGCCCCTTGCTGTCCCCTGAAGGCAGCAGGGGACGAGGGATGGGACAGTTTCAGGCTCCCAGCTCCTCAACCAAGCCCAAAGGCTGCTGCCATGTCACAGCTGCAGGCAGACCTGGAGCAGGAGGCGATTCACTTGCATCCCAGCAGAGCCAGTGAACGGCCCCATCACTGCAGGAGCCAGAAGCTGATGATATCCCCCTCTTGCCAGCACATTATCCCTGGAAATCAAAGCCGAAGTCCATTTATAGCCACCTGAGTCACACACGAGGGAACTGCAGCCTCCAGTGCTGCTAACTTGCCCTGAGCAGAAGAAAACTGCTCTGTACCAGCTTGCTGGAGGCAAAGCCAACTCCAGCCCCTGGGGCTTGCTCCAGAGTCACTTCTGCTCCTCCCCAGGAGACAGCAGAGCCATCACATCTCACCTTGTGAGGAGGTTGGTGATCTGCAGGGCCAGGGCTGCCCGGTAGCGATCCTGGTGCTGCACCAGGTACCGCACCTCGTCATGGATGCTGATGCAGAAGCGCCCGTTGATGTCAAACTCCTCAAAGAGCCACTTCATGGCAACCAGCATGAGGTGCAGGTAGTCAACAGCCGAGCTCTGCACCACCCAGTTCACTCTGCTGGTCACAAACTGGTGAAAGGAAACACAGACGGACAGTAAGAGAGAGCTGCAGTCAAGGGCATGGTACCCTTACAGGACAGCTCCCGGGAGAAATCTGTTAAACTCAGGGTGCTTGGGTTTTCTTGATGGCATGGAGACAAAGGCACAATGGGTTTCCAGAATGGTACAAGAGCCTAGTGAGTCTCCAGCAATCTAAGAGGGGCTGAACATCAGGTACCCATTTCGGAGAAGATGAGCAAAGCCAAAATCTCAGCAGCCCAGAGATGAATCCTTACCTCCCCCTTGACCATGGCGGGCTCCAGGGCCCTGCTGATGTGACAGCCCAGCACTGGAGTCTGTGGCGAGGGGGATAAGGCAATGCTTTCCAGCTTGTTGAACATCTCGGACTCGGTGCCTCCAGCCCACACTCGGTGCTCCACCACATTCCACTTCTTCCCATTCCGGGACCTGTGGGGCAGAGGGGAGGTTTGCTGGAAGTGTGGGAAGCGGCTGCAGGTCCCCATTTGAGAACGTCAAACACTCCCTCCTGGCTTGGGGCAGCAGGACGAGACCCTGCTAATTGTTCACTGAGAGAGTGGGTGAGTCTGAGAGCCCCCAGATCAAACCTCCTTGGCCCTGGGGGAGCAGGAAGGGTGGACCAAGACTATCCAGTCCCATCTGCCTTCTCTGCCCACTGCCCATCGGGCTGCAGCCCCCTCCGCCTCACATCCCGACGCCACAGAGCCGCGCAGGGTCAGACCATCTCACCTTTTCACGGCTTCTTTCTGGAGTCGCTGGACATCCTGGGCCGACACCGATCCATCCTCCGCCCTGTCCACAGCCAGGTCCAGCTTCGTCACCAGCCACTCCCCCTCCTCGGAGAGATGAAACCTGGAGGGGAGAGCGAGTAACCCATCTCCCGCGGGACACCGCCACCAGCCCTGTCCCCGGGCAGCACCCACCTGCGGATGCCCTTGGTGACGGCGTACATCTGCTGGGCCTTCTCGCGCGCCTGCTGCTGCGTGAGCCGGTGGTTGAACTGCATCAGCAGCCGCTCGGCAAAGGGCTGCCCCGCCCCGTAGATGCGCCCGTAGTTGAAGACCTTGGCGTGCTCCCGGCTGATGCCCACGGTGGTGGCCGTCTTGCTGTGCAGGTCCGTGGCGTTGCTCTTCTTGCCCTGCAGAGTCATCCAGCCGAAGGCCGTGCAGCCTGTGGGAGGGGAGCAGGGGTTGGACACCACCCGGGATCGGGATCAGGATCAGGGGGATCACCGCCCCGTCCGGCAAAGCCGCTCCCCCGCGGCGCAGCCCCGGCTCACCGTGCATGCCAGCGAACTGCGCCTCGCCGAGCACGGCGGCGATCCAGAGCTCCTGGGAATCCACGTCTGCTCCCACCAGGGAGTAGCCGGGTGGCACCTGGACCATGGCTTTCAGCTCACTGCCCACCCGGTCGGCCTGCAGGACACGATGCCCAGCTCAGCACATCGCTCTCCTCCTGCCCGGCACAGGAGCAGCCCTCCTCCCACAGCCACGGTGTGCTGGCACAGCACTCCCCGTGCCCCTAAGTTTTGTTCTCAACATCAAAACCGGGTTTAACCCACGTGGAGCATCACCCACTTGGTTACTCCAGCACAGAAGAAGGGAAGCTTGAGAAAGGACAGAAACTGGTACTTTGGTGTTTTCTTCCCCTTTCACCATACCCTGAAAATCCAGGGCCTCTGCTGACTCCTTCCCTTCTCCCACTTCAAAGCACATCAGCAAGAGGACCCCAGCTCTGGCCCTGCCACTCCAAATCCCAGCACCCATATCCAACTCCTATTCCAACCCAAGCAGCTCCCATCAGTCCAAAACACAGAGGGAGCCCCAAAACACCCCTGGCAAGGATCCAAGCGTGGCCATACCCGGGCGTTGCTGGCCGTCAGCCAGGTGGGCTCCACCGCCCGGCGGGTGACAGTGCCTGCGGTCACCACCTGCGGCAGGATGGCTCCGTAATCGTCCTCCTCGTTATAGTCAGGATGCCTGGAACAGAGGCGAGGATGAGCATCACCCTGCAAGAGCCCTCCTGGCGTGGGGTAAAGGGAACAGCAGCCCAGATTTGGGTCATTCCTCCCCATACCTGGTCACCACGCGAGGCAGTTCCCCTCTCTTCAGCCACACCACCATCTGGGAACTGGGGGGACACATGGCAGGTGAGATGCGGAGCCCCCCGTGCACCCACACAAACTCCCCTGTCATGACACAGTCTCCACGTGCAGGGGTGCCACCATGAAAGCAGCTGCTCACCTGATCCGCTTGTGAGCGTTCCTCCAAAACGAGATCATTTTGTTAATCTCGAGAGCTCTTGTCCCGTGGGTGCGGCCCACAGCAGCTCGCAGGGTGCCGTCCTCCATCTGGGGCAGGAAATCCTTGGCAAAAGGGCTTCCCACGTTGTTGTCGTTCCCATCCTTTAGCAGCAAAAGAGGTGTCAAGGCTCAGCAAGCCACCACTCCACATCAGCAAAGCTCTGTGCGTTCTCCTGTCCCAGCTACAGAGATGGATTTCCACCACCCAATCCCACAGGATGAGATCACGTGGGTCCCAGCAGCACTGCAGGGACAGGAAGAGCCCCAGGAGCCCCAGCTTGCCTTGTGAGGCAGCTTGAAGAACCAGCACCCAGGGATGTTGACATCGTTGTAGGGACCATTGCCATGGTGGAACGAGGGCTGGCTCCTCGTCTCTGCCCGCCTGCTCAGCTCTTCCATCTCCTCCTGCGACCAGCAAAGTGAGGCAATGCCAGGAACATTTTCAGGCATGGCAGGAGGGGGAAATCAAGGAAAGAGAGACCAATCCACCAGCCCATTCCACAGGAAACCCTCCTTACCAGCACCAGGCTCTGGTCTGCGTTGCTCATTTTCTCCTCTGGATCCACCTCAATCCGGCTCAGCTCTTCCATCTGCGGCAGAGAGGGACGGTGGGGGAAGCCAGATCAAACACCAATGCTGCAGTAACTCTTATTAAAGGGAATTTCTTACTTGCAGCCCCTGGAGCTGCACACAGGGCTGGTTACTGCGTGCACACAGGAAGAAGCACAGCCCCACAGCTCCCTCCCACCGGGGAACCCTCCATCCCTTCCTTCACCTTCTGCCACATCGTGCTGCTGTCCATCACCAGCAGCTCGTCCTCTACAGCAGCCTCCAGCCCCGGGGGCTGCTCCTTGCCCTTCTCCAGGCAGTGCTGCCTGTACAGGTCCTCGATCACCCTGGCAGAGGAGAGGGCAGGGCTGATGCACCCACAACGGGGCCCAAGGCCCTGGGGCGGCTCCTGGGCACAGTGCCAGGGAGCCAGGGAGCTCCCAGACATCCCCACGGGGCAGCTCCCAGCCCAGCACCCCATTACATCCCTCTCACCTGTGGGGGCAGGAGGGGCCATCTGTCTCTACAGGGCCTGCTGGCAAATTGTCCTGCCGACCTGGCACCAGGTATCCCCAGCCATGTTTTTCTGAGTAATGGAGGGGGAAGCCATCCCAGGCCAGGCGCATCAGCTTTGGGGTCACCCTCATCTGCAGGCTGATGAGGCTGGGGCCAGGGACCCACCCCTCCTCCTCCAGGCGTGGGCACAGCTTGCGGTACCAGCTGAGGAGCAGCAGGGACGGGTCAGAGAGCGCAGGGCAAGCCCTGGGGACACCCAGTGTGCCCAACTCACCCCGGGTGGCCTGGCAGGTGCTGGAGTCTCTTGGGTTGCAGCGAGACCGTCTCCTTCAGGCGCTCCAGACAGAGCTGGCTCGCAGGGACTTTCAGCTCCTCATCCTCACTGGGGGGACCAGGGTCTGGTGGGGCAAGGAGGACTGGCTGGCAAAGGGTCCTCCGTGCCACCCTTCTGGGGACAGGGACATCAAACCAGTCCCCACCACATGCAGCAGCATGGGACATAGGCCAGCAATGATTCACCCTGCAGCACCAGCAAACCTTGTCCCTTTGTCTGGGCACCCCTGGGAAGGCAGCCCTGGAGCATCCCTCATCCCCAGGGATCCACCTGTGCTCACCCTCCTGCCACTCCTGCGCTGACTCTTCTGCATCCATTGCTGCTGGGGAGACCTGGCTGTTCCCATCCTGACTTTTCTTCTTCTTCTTCCCTGGATTCTTCTTTTGCTTAAACTCCTGTGTGTCCCACTCGAGATCCCAGAGCCAAGGGTCATCCTTGTACCTGATGACACACACAGCTTTGCTCCTGTCCCTCACACCCGCCCACAGCCCCCCACGGACCACCTGCTGCCTGAGCTCCTTCCAGCAGGACCTGCAGCCCAGCCCACGGTACCTGTGCTCGTGCAGCAGCTGGCAGGCATCGTTGGCCAGGTTCATCAAGGACTTCTTCATCTCCTTCTGCAGGTCCTCGTAAATACCCTGAGCATCATTCAGGTACCTCTGCCAATTCCCATTGACCGGCAGGTAGGACACTCCCATCTCCAGCATCCCTGCAAACGTCACAGGGTGGGGGCACCTGGGCCCCAAAGCAGCAAAGGAATTAGATATCTGCCAGAGGGGATTTGCCCTGGAAGCACCAGACTACAATAGATACGAAAGTGTCTTCATCTAGAGTTTCCCAGCCTCATGCAACCCTCTATGCTCTTCTCCTAAACTGTAATGGTCTCTGTATCTTCTGCCTGTCCTGCGCAACAACCCCAAAACTGTATTGCTCCAGACTGCCTCAGGAAGCCTGCTCACCTTCCCCAGCCACTGTGCTGCTGTTTATTCCCGCTCACCTACACAGGAGGGGTATGATGTCCCTCCTGAAGAGGTTCAGGACACACTAAGGACAAGAGAAGCCACATCTCATGCCCAGAGGGACTGTGACCCTCCCCACTGCCCACCAAGCCCACGGCCCCTCGGCCAACGCCAGCCAGAACTTGGCAGCTCTCACCTCTCCATGAACAGCGGCAGCTGCTCTTGAAACACCTCATGGGTGGCCTGGACATCGCGGGCACAGTATGACATCAGGTCCTGGGGACAGCAGCGGATGAGAGCAGGCAAAGCAGCCACCCCTCTGCCAGCACCGGGCAAGGCATCGGGGCTGAGGGAGCACAGAGCAGGTCACAGCCCCACACACACACAAAGCTGCAGGAAAGGGCAGCAAAATGGAAACTACTCCAGCAGCTACTACCACCCTGCTCCCCTCTGCAGCTCCTGCTGCCTGTCAGGATGGTGGGATGGCCTCCTGCACCTGGAAGTGACTCCTGATGTCAGCCATGGTGCCCTTCACAAAGGTCTCCCGCGCCTCTTTCTCCAGCGGCTCCCCCCCGACGTAGAGGGCATGCACATCGGCCAGGTTGTTGATGCTGCTGACGTGCACCCAGTCCCATGAGGTGATCTGCGGACAACAGGGGGGTCAGGCAGCGTGGGAGGAGGACCAGCTGCAGCCAAGATCAGGAGGAGTAGAGGATGCTGCTGCTCCAGTTTAAACCAAGGCCACCTTATCTGAAACGTGCTGGGAGAGCTTCACGCAGCGGAGCTGCTCCAACAGCTCCCACTCTGCCAGTCCAGGAGCAAACAGCCCCATCACAGGAGCACAAGGTGCCCACCACCCACATCACTGCCAGCAGCTCAGCTCCCTCACTCACCGCTGGCCCTTCTGTCTTGCTGCGTGTTTTCTTCATGTGCTCCTTGACCTGCTGCAGCCCCTTCCTCTTGCCGTGCTTGGCAGCCATCCAGAGGCTGCGCTGGAAGCCCGTCAGCCCCGAGATGGCCATGTGCATGCTCATGGTGTCCAGGAAACGCATCTTGGAGCCCTGGGACACAGCATAGTGGGAGAAAAGAGAAGGTTTGGGATATGCTGGAGGAGCTGCAAGTCCTCTGCTCAAGCTGCTTTTGCTAAGGGAAACTTTGCCTCCCACACTCCCCTTCTGAGAGCCAAAAGCATGCCCAGTGCAGGCTGCCAGCTGCTCAAAGGCTCCTGCTACCTCCCCAGCTGTCCCCCTGCAGCCTCCAGCAGCCTTACAAGGTGCAAGAATATCTTCCTCTAAAGGGATCCAACCTCAACCTGCTCTGAAAGACAAGGTGAGCACAAACCTGGGGTACCTGTGCAGAACAGCATCTGTCAAAATAACCCTCAAGAGCCAATGCAAATGATTATCTGGGTAAGGAATTGCAGCTGCCAGTACAAAGCAAAGGCTCAGTGGACTACCTGGATAAGGTACTGCTCCTTGATGAAGGCCCGGTCGAAGGCCACGTTGTGTCCCACCACCACTCTCTCCACCCAGTCCTGTTTGCTGGCACAGCTGGCACCTGCTGGGCTCTCCAGGGGAATGAGGTCAGCCAGGGTGAGGTGGCTGGACCACGAGTAACGCTGCTCCAGCAGCCGCCTGCTGCACCACGAGTACCTGAGGGGGACATGCAGCACCCGCAGCTGTCACAAACAAAGCACCTGCAGTGCCGTGGGGTGCTGAGCAGGACTCCACCTGTGGGAGGGAGGTGACCCACCCTGGGGAGCGCTGCGCTTGCCAAGCAGGACACACATCCCGCATCCCAAAGCCACGCTTCGGGGCTTCGTTGTGTCTTCCCTGCAAGCCAGCGGTGGACTGCAGGAAGAGGGTCCACTCAAGAGCATCCCCATCCTTCTCAAAACTGTGTCCCCCCCACCCCTGCCGTGACCCCAGCGTCGCCGCTGGCCCTGCATCTCACCAGGCGTGCGGCGAGACCGCCACGGCCAGCGTCGGGCAGTGGCCATCAGCCACGCACACCTCCACATCCAGCACCAGCGCCCGCTCCTCGGGGAAGTCCACAGGCTCCGCTCGCCCGTCGGGGCCGTAGCGGGTCCAGCCCAGCTTCCACGCCCACTGCTCGGGCAGCGGGGGCAGCTCGCAGCGCAGCAGCTCGTTGGCCGCCTCCAGGTAGGGCAAGCTCTGCTTCTGCGCCAGGAGGCGAAAGTGCTCGTCGATGTTGTCGCCGTACATGCGGGGCAGCTGCAGCTGCACGTCGGGCAGCGTGGAGGTCTCCTTGCCCCACAGGTCGTGGCGCCGCAGGTGCTCCACGCTCCGCTGGACCTCCTCCGCCGAGTAGCGCACCTGGGCCCCCCGGAAGATCTGCTCGTGGAGGCTCTTGGACAGCATCTGGATGTTGAGGGGGTTCATGCGCCGCTGGCCCGCGGCCGGCTCCTGGCTGGGCTCCTGCGGCAGCGGGCGGCTGGCCGAGGAGCTGGAGGGGCACCGCCGGGGCTGGGGGCTGCAGCCCCTCAGCGAGCGCATCCAGGGCACGCGTCTCATCGCCCCGCCTGCTCCGGGATGCGCCCCGGCACGGGCAGCTGGAGCTGCGGGGGGAGAAAAGGCGAGGGGTGAGCTCAGCACTGACCACCACCCTCGCCATGCGCGCACTGTCCTGTACAGCCGCGCACCCCTCTGTACACACGTGCCCCCATGCAGCCGTGCTCCCCTTAGAGCTGTGTCCCCATACACACGTTTGCCCCCATACAGCGGTGCCCCCAAACAGATGTTTTCCCCCATAAAGCCGTGCCCCCCGTACAGATGTTCGCCCATACAGATGTTCGCCCCCCTTAACTCCCCCCGGCTCCCACCTGGTCCCGGCACGGGCTGCAGGGGCCTGCACCTCCGGGCAGATCCAAACCCGGCCGCCCGGGGGAGCTTCCGGCCGCGGTGACGTCCCGTCCCGTCCCGCCCCCCTCCCGCGCATGGTACGGCCCTCCGGGATTCCCTCAGTAAGGCACGCGGGAAGGCGGGAGTGGAGGTGGCCGCGTGGCCTAATGGATAAGGCGTCTGACTTCGGATCAGAAGATTGCAGGTTCGAGTCCTGCCGCGGTCGCGTTGAGAGCGCTGTGCTGGCGCTCGTTGTTTTGCTCCGTCAGCCCGTGCCGCGGTTTCGGGACTTCTGCGGCCCCGGTACCGGGGTCACCGTTCTCGCGGTGCGCCTTTTGCTCGTGTGTTTAACCGAGCCCGGGGAGGGAGGCGGGGGCGGGAAGCGCCTGCGTGCGAGCAGGCTGGGGCGCTCACGGTGGCGGGGCCAGCACGCACCGCCCTGGTCCTTGTCACCCTGAAAGCCCCAAGCCTTGCGGATAGGTTGGGGATGGAGCAGTGGCTGGAGAGCCAAACATGAGCACGGGGTGTGGGATAATGGGGTGTAAGGTGCAAGGAATGGGATGCAGAGTGCAAGGAATGGATGTAGGGTGCAGGAAATGGGGTATGGGGTGCAGGGTGCAAGGAATGGGATGTAGGGTGCGAGGAATGGCGTGCAGGGTGCAGGGAACGGGATGCAGGGTACAGGGAAAAGGCCACAGGTGCAGGGAGTTGGATGTAGGGTACTGGGAATGGGTGTTGGGTGCAAGGAATGGGATGCAGGTCGAAGGTAAGGAAAAGGCCGCAGTTGCAGAATGGAGGGCAGGGATACAGGGTGCAAGGAATGGGATGTAGGGTGCGGGGTATGGATGTGGGGGGCAGGGAAGGGCATGTAGGGTGCACGGAAAGGCGTGTAGGGTGCGAAGAAGGGGATGTAGGGTGCAGGGCAGGGGATGTAGAGTGCTAGGACTGGGATGTAGGGTGCGAAGTATGGCTGTAGGGTGCTAGAAATAGGGTGCAGGGGAAAGGTCACAGGTGCAACGAATGGGATGCCGGGTGCAGGGGAAAGGTCACAGGTGCAACGAATGGGATGCCAGCTGCAGGGCAGGTGGAGGCAGGGTGCAGGGGATTCAGGGCGCAAGGAATGGGATGCAGGTTGACAAGGAAGGGAAATAGGAGGTGCCAAGGTCCGGACAGGTGGGTGCAGGCTCCCTGGACGCCGCAGGAGCTGTTNCGGGCCGGGCCGGGCCCCGCGGGGCCGTCGGGGCGCGGACACCGCTCGGGTCCCGTCCCGCTCCCCGCCTCACGAGCGGCACCGGGCAAGGCCACCGCTCGCCGTGACCTTCCCTTCGCCCCTCCCGGCTCCTGCGGAGCTCCAAACGCCGGGTGCGCCTCCGCCCCAATACTCCAGCTCCACATCATCCTCCCCCTGAGGGGGATGGAGGGTGAGGAACCTCTGCTCTCCGCTCTCCGAAAAGGCAGAGCCAGCACGGGAGCGGTGTGGGATGTGAGGAAGGGCGCGATGCAGGGTTCTGCGGCTTTGAATGCGTTTCACAGCCCCTCGGTGCCCCCAAAAGTCCCTGCTGCCCCCCAGCCTGACGTTCGATGTGGGGGTTGTGCTTCGCCGTGTTTCACCCGGCAGCAGGAGGTACCCTGAGCCTGCCAGGAGCCACAGGGGACACCTGTCCTCGGCCACCTCCATACCGGAGACTTGAGGTTTCCCGGTCTTTCTGCGGGAGTTTGGCGGGGTGCGGGGTGCGGAGCCGGCGGGGAGAGATTCTCCAAGACCGCGAGTGCTCTGGCCGGGATGGAAGAGCCATGAGCTGCCCTGGAGTGAAGGGAAAAAGGGTTTAGGGACCGCCGGCTCCGGGGTGGTTCTGGGAAAGGACCCGGGTGCACTTGTTCTGCCCTCCGACGCATTGTGTTAACGCCGATT
Source organism: Rhagologus leucostigma (assembly GCA_013397725.1). Taxonomy (NCBI): domain Eukaryota; kingdom Metazoa; phylum Chordata; class Aves; order Passeriformes; genus Rhagologus; species Rhagologus leucostigma. The sequence continues at coordinate 667,026 of VZTD01005508.1, read as the reverse complement.
TCTCTTATTTGGCGTCTTCTATCTACTTATTTTTATTGTGTTCGCAAAAAAGTTAAATTTAAAAAAAATCCAAACCCGCCCCACCAAACAGATTTCTTCTCTCTTCAAAGCGTAAATAGAAAAAATAAATTCTCTAAATGTTTCTCGCGGCAGCGCTCCGGGGAGGGTTGATGACAACGAGCTCCGCTGCCTTGTCCGCAGGCAGGACCGGGCCGGGGCTGCTTGTGCCTCACCCGAGTGCGGGCAGGAAGGTTCGGCAAGGCACGGCACCACTATAAAAAAAAAAAAAAACCACTGTGAACAACCCGAAATAACCTCAAAAATCCGCCGTTTCAGCAGAGCTGGATGCAATGCATAAGTCGGAAAGGGATGTGTATAGTCTTTTTTTTTTTTCATTCCCTAGGTTTTTTGGTTTTATGTCGGTCTGGCAGAGAAGGATCCCCATCCAGGCGCGCCCCGTCGGGGTCCGGTACGGGAGGTGGGAGCTGCGACTTCCCCCCAGCTTCTTGGAGACCCCACTCCCCGCCGGGAACTCAATGCTGTCTGTCGGATAATGGGGCGGTGGGACTTTGTTTAACCCCATTGCCCCCGGGGCCAGGGGTCAAGGGCTTCCTCTTCCCCCGGGACACGGCGGAGACGCCGCTGGTCACAACAGGAGGACCGTGGCAAACAGGGGGATGTGATGGCCGCAGTGTCCTCCTGTCTCCGCCGCGGCCCTCTCCGTGCGATCGGCGTGGGATCCCGTAAGCCTCCATCTCTCCCCGGCATCGAGAGGCTGAGAAGGGCTCCAGGTGGGTGTTTTGGGGGAGCAGGGGACGGCCAAACATCACCACGGGGCAGAGGGTGATGATGCAGAGAGGCGGCCCCTGCCTTCCAGCATCCCCCGGTTCTGCTTTCCCCTCCCAGCTGGAGCAGGACGTTTTTAACGGGGTGCCGGTTTTAATGGGGTTTCACCCCCTCCCTCCACAGGTAGAGATGTCTCAGCTGCCCCCCCGGAGCCAAGAAACGGGAGAAACGGGCAATTTTTATAGGTGACGTACGGGCTTACGTGGGAATCCGTGCCCAGCACTGTTCTTTCAGCTTTTTTTCTCCTGAAATAACCCTTCCGTGAAGCTCATACCCCCCTATGCCAGCTCGCAACCCCTTTCCAGGCTGGAGAAGAGTCGGGAGAGAGGGAAGGAAAAGAGAAAAGAAAAGCACCCCCGACATCTCTCTCTTTCCCTGGTCGGGAAGCGAGCCCCGGAGCTCCCAAAGTGAGCGCCGAAGAGGGCGACGGGAGACAGGCGGGAGCCGGCTCCGAGGTGGAGGGGTCGGGGGTGGGATGAGAGTAGAGGAGGACCCTCCTTTTCGGGATTAAGGGAGAACCAGCGAAGGAGGGAAGCTGACAGCACCGCGGGCATCCGAGGTAAGTCCCTCTCCTGCCCGCAGCGGTGGTACCTGAGCCAGGGCGCTGCTGCGGGGGATGCTTTGAGGGTTCAAAGGAGCCTGGTCCCGGGGGGTGCCCATTCCCGGGGCTGCCCCATCCCAACCCGCGGGCTCTGCGGGGGCCGGGGCTGCTTTGGCGGCTGCGGCTCCTGTGGAATCAGTGCCGGTTATCCCGGCCCGGGGGCTGCCGGCAGCCCCTGCCCAGCGCCGTGCCCGCTCCCTCGGGGCTGGGTCGGGGTCCCCCCTGGCCGAGAAGCCCACGGATCCCGGTCCCAGCCCCCGGGGCTCCTCCCGTGCGTGTCTCAATTCGCTCAGGCTTGACTTGGCAATAAGCTCTCTCAATAGGGTGACAATAGAGCCCCGGTGGGACCCGAACAAAGAATTTGAAAGTAGTTAAATTGCAGGACACGTCCATCGCCTGGGTGCTTGAATTAAAAAAAA
>VZTD01005508.1:622732-658008 GCA_013397725.1 Rhagologus leucostigma | reverse complement strand
AAAAAAAAAAAGGTGGAAAAAGAAAGAAAGAAAAGAAAAGCAATTGGCACATCTGCATTCCGTTCCCATGGCGACACAAAGCACCGTGCTCTCCGCCGAGCCTCCCCGGCACGTTTTCCCAGATGGCGTGGGGCGAGCGCCCCTGGCCGGGGCCGGGGTTCCCCGGGCCCCCCGGCACCCTGGGGCAGGCTGGGAGCATCGCCACCAGCCCCTCGCCCGGCGCTGGCCACTCGCATCCCGCAGGGATGATCCCCGCGCTGCCGCCAACCCAGACGGGTCGTGACAGCTCTGGGAAGGCTGCAGAGAGAAACCTTCCCGTGGCTGGGGTTGCGAGTGGGCTGTTAGCTGGCTCTCTGCCCCCCAGGAGATGTTGCTGGAGATGGGGAGGGCTGGGAGAGATGCTGCCGCGTTCCCGCTACTCGGCGAGGTGGAGCGCGGGTGCCCTGCCCCATCCTCTTCTCCGCAGTGGGCATCCCTTGCCGAGGGACGGGGGAGCACCGCAGGGCCGAGCCAGCCGTGCCCAGCGGCGTGCGGGGGCGGCGAGAGGTGGGAGCCCCCCGCACCTCGCAGGCAGGTTTTCCACCTTCCCTTGCACGGGGTAATGGCGTCAGATGCCACGTAGGCCCGCAAAGCTAAATCTGCCTGTGCACCCTTCCAGGGCCAGCAAAGCACCGCCATAACCACAGTAAGGAAAAAGGATCTCAGCCTGAATTTGGCTATACCGGGAGAAAGAAAAGTTCTGAGGAGCTGTTATTATATATTCTAATGAGAAGTCATTGGAGAAATTAAAAAGGGCAGAGAAAGACGAAGACGCCAGCACTAATTCCGCAGGAAGCCTCCCAGGGAAAAGGCTGTGTGAGTGTGAACGCTGAAAAGCATGAAGGCCTGGAATTAGACTATCATTTAGAAAGCGTTACTAATCCGAAGTTACAGCAGTAATTCCATGATTTGCTGGGTCCCACACGCAGCGCCAGAATTAAAGATACGGATTTTCTAGAAATGTAACTCAACTGTGGCACCGAGTCTCGGCAAGATCCGAATGAATCATTCATTCCAAAGGCAGCGAAAGACGTGTCATTAAGAACCAACCTCCTTCTCTCCAGCCCATCTGGAATATGTATACTCGATGCAATCCCAGAAATTGTGGAAGAGATCGGAGGTGGGGAGGAAGGAATGTAGTCCTTTCCCTCCTTTATTATGTTGGCTATTTTTAAGAAATAATTTTCCAATTATTTTCATAATATTGTGAGTGGCGCTCAATTCTTCTCCTATTTATTTTTTTCCCCCTTTCGTGCGCTAGCATCGAGTCAGGTGGAAACGGTTTCAGTGGAGATGCTTTAAAACTAGACTGAACAAAGCAGGAGGGAACTGAGCAAGGTGGTTGATGAATGCATTTATTCCGGAGTAATGATTTGATGGGGGATGGAGGAAAGAAACATTCAAATTCTTAATGAATGTAATTCAGGAGGAATCATTCAACCAGCATGTTAGAGAAAATCTGTTTGGTGGGAGTGTTCTGCACTGGCAGAACCCAGGAGGTATTTCTGTCCCTGGCTTTTGTAATTGCAAAAGATGAAAATATAAAAAGAGGATCTGAGGAAAAAAAATATACACACATATAATAAATGTCTTTGCGTGTGTGTATATAAATACATATATATATATAATTTTATGAAATAAAATGGAAGTGTGGAAATCCGTGTCTACATGAGAACTCTTACAAAGGATCGATGCAAGCTTTTTCACCTTGCTATTCAATCAGCTGGTCAGAAACCACTCTTGTTTTTTTACTATTTTTTTTTCTCCACAAAATCCCCTCTCCTGAGCTGATTTTTCGGGTATTTTTTCAGGCCATGTACTTGGTACACTTACCCCAGAGCAGTTCCCCCGAAGGGGACTGAGACAGGGACTGAGCGATTTGGCCTTTAATGTCCAGGAGAGAGAAATTGCGGTTGAATTTTTTCTTGTGCTTTAATTCCCAATTTTTGCCCCCATTGTTGGCATGAACCTGTGGATGTCTCGAGGAAGTATGAGGGCAGCGCCTCCTCAATTAACATGGGAGGTGGCAGTGAGTGATGGGGGACAGTGGTATGAGAATCCCCAGCTCATGCGTGCGTGGGTGGGGGGCGAGGTGGCAGATGAAGCCCCCCAGCAAATCCCTGCTTGTGACATACCCGCTGCATTTAGAGAGTCCCTGGCAGCCCACCGACGGGTCTCTGCTTTCTGTCTTTTTTTTTCAAGTGCCAGAGTGGAAGGAAGGTCCCCAAGGGTCTGTCCTTGGGCCAGGGATGGATTTTGGCTAGACACGGTTCCCTTTGTGGCTTTGCCTTTCGCCCTGTTAGGGTAGCTGTTGGCTTTGGATGGCTCTTTCCCCCTGTGTAGGCAAAACTCAGAAGGGAAGACGTCTTTTTCGGCTGTGCTGAGATGAGAGCCCGTGTCCTGGCATTCCTGGTTCTTTCTCTTCTCAGTGGGACTCTCCTGATGGAGCAGTAGGATACAGCATAGGCCAAACGTGGGTGAGGTTCCTGGAGCTGGGCTGTGATGTCTTTGTTCTTCAGGCAGAGCTGGGGATGGGCAGAGGGAGACAGAAACAGCAGAATCGGCATGTGCCATTGGGGGATAAATGGAAAATGTCGTTTGCGGGTTTCACCCCAGGGAAATGATGCTCTGGGATCTCGCGTGCTCCAGCTCATGATTTCCCATCTTTTCCTAAAACTTGTCCGCCGTGCAGCGGGTTTGGCTTGGGGCATGAGATGAAGGGGGTTTATACCAAATACCTGGGGAAACCAAACTCACCTGGGCTTGGGGTCAGGTGGAGAAGGGGCTGTTCAGGCCCTGCTGTTTGAAGGAGCTGCCTTGGAAGCCAGGCCATGTGAGCATGCACTCTTGGTTATGGATGAAATCCCATCAATGGGCATTTTTGTGGAATTGCCTGGCAATGGCGAGTTCCACTCTTGAGGCTGGGCTCGGCCATTTCTTTTGTCTCTCTTGGCTCCCACACCCTCCCTGCACCCTTGATGCAAACGGACGGTGCCTCCCTTTACCTCCTGCTCTGCCCTGGCTTTGTCCATGCTGCTGGAGAAAGGGCAGAGCCCAGGAGCTTGAAGGGTCCATCCAACCCGTGGCCGTGGATGGGTGCTGCTCGTCCAGCAGGGAGGGATCACGGCTGCCTGCTGGAAGCACTCTCGTGTCTGGGTGGAGGGAAGGTGCTGATTTGGCATCTGCAGGTGCGAGCACCGAGGCGCCTGGCACGTGGCGGTGCGCACACGCCGTTCGTGGTGTGGGTACCGTGTGTCACCCCGACACTGCTGCTGCCACATCGCAGCCCCTCAGTCGCCCTGAGTCTCTGGATGTCCACCAGCATAAGATGGACGTGTGGCTGCCCACGCTGTCTTCCCCAACACGTGGTACAGGGAGTCGCCCCGTCCAGGTTGGGGATTTTGGTGTTTCGTGCCCACAAGCCCGGTCACCTTGGGAAGGTGTTTGCCAGGACCCAAACTGGAAAAACATCATCTTGGGCTTCTCACCATCTCTCTGTCCCTCTGGGTGCAGACCAGAGCCTGCATACCAGGCTGGGCCATCGCACTGCCCACAGCCGGGCTCCCAGCGTCCACAAAGAGTCAGGATGAGGTTCTGTCTGTCGTGTTTTCTAATATTTGTTCAGGGGCTCAGGTTTGGTTAGGAGCGTTTGCCTCGAAAGCTAAGGAGTGGGGGTAAAAGAAAGAAAATAGGGGGAGCAAAAGAACACAATCTCCGGCAGTTAGCTGTCTCTTGGAAACTCAGCTTGCTGTTCCTATAGAGGCTTTCTCTTTTCCTTCACCCTGGTCTGGCCTTAAGTACCACTTTAAGCGGGCTTTGCTCATTCACATCCAGGCTCCTTAGAGCAATTGAGCCCGCGGGGGTTTGAAAAGAAGGGACAGTCCTTCAATGGCAGGACCTTGGGCCAGGCTAATTGGTTTTGGTTCAAGGGGATACTGGATTTGTGAAAAGCCCAAAGACATCTTTCCCACGCCAAATCCCGGCTCTTCAGAGGGGGAAGTGAGGGGTGCTGGGTGGAGAAGGGAGCTGAAAGAAAGATGGCTTAGTTGAGGAACCTTCGTAAGGACCTGGACGCCCAGCAGCCTCAGCAGGGATGGGTGCAGCGGCGGGCAGCACCCCGGGTGGCACAGCAGCAGGGGCACGGTGTCCTTCCTCCTCGGGGCAGGTGGACAGCGGTGGCTGGCTCCCGGTGGCGCGCTGGCAGCAGTGGCCTGGTTTCATTAAAACCAGGCTTTTTCAGTGCACGCCAGACTCCCATGGAGATGCCACAAATGAAGGAAGGATGGGACATGGGTCCAGAAACCAAACTGCGTCTGTCTGCTCACCTGTGCAGCCATAAGGGGAATTTGTTGAGGTCTTTTGTATCTCATTTTGATTTAGGAATTTATTTATTTTTAAACATTGACTCTCTCTGGCACCGTTCCAGCAGTCCCACGACCTTTACTCTCCCTAATCCATAAAAATCACTTAATTATTGGGCTGAAAATCAAGGCTTGGAAACAAAGCCAGCTTATGGGACCATCAGTTCTTGATATATTTCCTGAGAGGACATATTTCTGGGCACCTTCAGAGCAGAGCACGCAGCTTGTTGGATATGAGATATCAAGGCATTATTTATTGAGGAAGTCTTCACACTCCCTCATCTGTTATAATTAACTGATGACATTTTTTCTTAGGTTCAAAATATGGTGAAAAAGTATAATTAGCACGAAGCTGAGGCACTGCATTAAAATGTCTCCTATAGTTAATGTAGGGTAGTCGTGCTATTTATTATAGGAGGATCTGGCTCTGACCTCTGTGTTGCCTAACACTTTTTATTGTAAAGATTCTTGAACTTTTTTTTCTTTTTGAGAACCTCTGACACTCCCATTGTTTGCTGTGGGCCCTTGAAATTCGTCCGGGGGAAGCTCTTCGACTCGAGAAATGCCTATTCTTTGTCCCTTAAATTCCTTTCAGGTTTAGCTGAATTATGAATTGTTCAGAATCGTGATTTCCCTTCTCTTGCCTCTTGGGGGGGGAAAAAATTAAAATTTATTGTTTCCCTGGAACAGTAATAACAGATCAGGAGCAGGGTGAAACCATGGACTCCCACCACTTTATTGCAGAGCTCTGGACCAGCCAGGGAAGGTGGGAGGGCGTTCACAGCCAACTCCATCACCCCTTTCCACCTTTAGGTCGTATCCTTCCAGCACAATCCCTTCTCCTGGGAGAAAACTCCTTCGTGTTCTGGTGCCGGGAGGAAGAAGTGTAGGGGATGTGGGTGCGTTGGCCTGGGCACTGCCAGCCCCAGCAGTCCCCTTCTCCGCCGGCCCCGGGAGAGCAGCCTTCTGCCGCTGCCAGATAACATTAGTCCTGTATTTCATAGTGGCAGAAATCTGTGCCGAGGCTCGGGGCTTGAAATCTCTCTGCCCGTGCAGGATGAAGCAGGGATGGGTGCGGGGTGGAGGAAGGGGAATTTGTTACACTTGCCTACAATTGTTTTTCTTTTTGCTTATATAAACAATCTATTATTTATTAGCTATAAATAATGCATTTTTCTGTATGTTTAGAATGCACGTGATTTCTGTATATTAAAAATGTACATGGTTGAAGGCACCAAAGCAGGCGCTGGCAAGTCGGGGGGTACCTGATTTCATTTTGACCATGAGACGTTAATTCAGCCTCTCCCTGCCCGTGCCCTTATGAGGCTGACGACACGGTCACAGCCTATTTTTAGCTCACTCCCTCTTTTCCTGTCCAGAGTGGCTGCACAGTGAGGTGGAATTAAGGTTGCATGGACAGCCATAAATTGGACACTTCCTAACTTTGAAGTGCTTGACCACGCAATCTAAGCAAGGGCTCTTCAGGGCAGTATTTCTGCATGTGGCATTAACTGCATTGGCTGGGGACGTCAAACACAGAGGTAGAGAAGCTGTAGAGCAGAAAAGACCTATCAGACTATTCAAAGTGTTTGTTTGAATAGATGGGGGAGTCAACAGAGCCTACACTTGATCTGAGCTAAATGGCCAAGAAGATGTCTCCAAGCTGAGAGGGTGGAAGCCTTTGTTCCTTCAGTCCCTGCCTTAATGTTTTCTTTGCCTTTCGTTTTCCCTCGTTCCCTCCTAAGGAGGATTGGGCTCCTGCTCTTGAGGAACCTTTGGCTTGTGTAGTGAATTTATGTGCTTGTGGAAGCGAGGGTGTCCCAAGGAGTGTGCACACAAACGCATGCTCCCGTCATCGCACCAGCAGACGTGTGCCACCAGCTCGCAGGTACTTGCTGATTGGCGTCCTTGCCTTGCCTTGCACACTCCCTCTTTCCCATGTCACTGTCAGGAGCCATTCCACATGTTGGAGGGAAAGGAGAGGCCTTTGTGTTTTACACAGGAAGGATAATCTCTTTTTTAGCTACTGAAGGAATTACTCCAAAGGTGATTATATGCAAAGCACATTTATCTTTGCTTGAAATAGCACTTTTTTGTTTTATTTTTTTTCCTGTGTTTACTGGTGGGTATCTCCATTCTGGCTCTCAATAAGATACTTGGCTGCCTGTTTTTGAGTGGAGTGGACACCTTGAGAAAATCAGTCTGGGAAGTAAGCAGCCCTTTGTCTTACTTTCCCAGGTATAATGCAGTCACAGCCCCTTGCGCATACCTTGTGCCTATACCAGAGCACTCTCCCCCAGCTGGCAGTGTATTTGCCCTGGGTTATAATTATTTGACCTAGCAGTTTTGTGTTTCCAGAATTCCTGGAACCTGATACCTGCCTGGGGCTGTTTCTGGATCGGCACAGGTATCTAAGTGTCCTGCGTTTGGGTTTCCATTGTTTGGGTTTGGCTTGTGTTTCATGAGCGTCTCTTTCATAACTTTCCCCCTCTCTCCTGCCTCTCAGTTCAGCAAAGGGCCTGTCTATCTGAATGCAGGCAATAAACATCTGTTCTCACCCTCACTTCTGTTAATGAGATAGAGACAGGTAAGCATCACACATACCAACTTCCCTGCTCTCAGCAACATCAAGGAAATGGTGACAAGCTATTAATGGAAAGTGATGGTCTGGGTGCTAATTAGTGCTTCCTTTTCAACTTTTACCTACATGTCTGCCGAGATGCCCATCCCAGCCTCTCCTCTCTCCCTGCATCCCTTTGTTTCCAGCGCGTTCTGCGTTCACTGTGCACGTCCCATGTCAAAGAGTCTTCTCTCTTTATTTTTTCCCTACTGATCCCTTTCTGCATCCCTTCTTTCCCTTTTTTTTCCCTTTTCCCTGGCACCTTCATTCTCCTGTGGTTGTTCCAGGCAAAGAATCAGCGTGATATTATAGTAGGATCTGAAAGCTTGGGGATGGGATATGTGAAGTTGGTCAGGAATTGCTCATCTTCATCACTGGGTAGTAATATTTGCTTGTGGCACTAGTGCACGGGGTCAAATTACCCTGGGGACGTGAGGTCAGAGATCTATCCCCTCTTCCCACAGGTAATGCTGTAGGGAGCCTCCCAGCAGCTCACAGGTCTTGATCATGGAGCAATTAGTATTTAAAGCAGATCTTCTGGTAATGCCCAGAGACTAAGTAGGACAGGCCTCCATGGTGTGAGCCTGCAGGAAATGACAGGTCCTGCCCCAGAGAGTTTGTGATCTAAACCCTAAATGGTTTTGCTGTCCACCAGCCCCTGTTAATGGCTGGTTTTTGAGATCCACCCCAATTTATGCTGCTGCAGCAACGTGATTCCTGGTCTCAGCTTGGTGCCCGGTCTCTCCCGTTTCTCTTTCTTCTGGTCCCTGGGCTCTGCCCCTTCCCCAAGGACACTAATCATCCCCTCCTCACCTTTTTTGCATGGGCTGTGGGTTTCTTGCTGCCAGGCTTGTGTCCCAAGGAGCTGCCTAATCTGCCCCTGTCATTCCCAGTCACAGGCTCCGCACACACCATAGCTTTATGGGGAATGCTTGCAGGGCAGTGGGAAGAGGCAGCCATGGTTTGCACATCAGCTAATTAATTTTCATGACTGAACGATGCTGCCTGGTCTCTTGTTTATACTCCTCGCCTCTCCCCTTCTCCCCCTCCTCGCTGACACACACACAAGACGACACATCTCGTAGGAACGTCAGCATCCTTCCACAGCCTTGAGACGAGAGCGGTTATTCTGTTGGCTTGTCAAACGCGGGTTTCCCTGCTTCATGGTACACAGGGGCCCCCTGTTTCACATTTGCTGATTCTTATTAGACCCAGCGCGCCAGGGCCCTGTCTCTCCCCGCAAAGCAACGCGCCGCATCCCATCCATAAATCCAACCCTGGAACAAAGCCTCTTCTACCCTGCCCCATATTTCTACCCAGCCTGCCCGCTTTCCCCTCTCTCTCTCTCTCCCCCTCTCCCGTGCTGAAGGTTTCCTAGTGCCAGGGAGATATGATAATTCTTGTGAAGAGAGCATGAAATGCCTCTGCTCTTTGTGTCTGTTTAATTCAATGAGAATCCCAGCCCCAGATGTCATGAATGGTGGGCTTTGTGCTGGCCCTTCCTAAGCCCTAACCGCCAGCCCAGCTCTCTGTCTTTCTTGTTTCCCACCACTGGGTACTGATTAACAAACTAAATTATTTTTCCTCCCTAATGATGTTTTCCCACTTTGCCCACCAGGCTGGAAGAAGCCACGGGGAGGAAAGAGTTTGTGCAAAGGATGAGATAGCCAGGGAGAAAATTAAAGAGACAGTGTTGCTCTCTGGGATCTGGCAATGCAGGTCCACTCGGCTTTATTTCCTTATTAGAGAGCAGGGTCGTGTCTGGCTGTATTTTACGTGGCTGGGTGTATTTCAGCCGAGGGACGGGCTTGAAAGCATCTGCACAACGTATGCTCTGGAGCATGCCAAGGTCTGTAACTCACTTGCAATTGTGCGTGCAAGTTTGCACGGCCCCAAATTTAAGGTCTCTTTTCCAAACATGAGTGGCGTGCGGTAATTACTTGACATCCATCCACGCATATGGGAACCTCTTTCTAATTGAGACAAATTCTCTTTTCCTTAATCAGACTTGACTGAGAGTTCGTGGAGTGGGATGCCTTGGGAAGGGCTGGAACGTCTCCACCTGAGCAAGGAGAGGTGAGTCCCTGGAAGTCTTGCTGAAGGAGCAAGTCCAACTCATGCATGGGAGACCAGCTCTTTTACCTGATCCCTCCCTCCCTCCCTCCCACAGCCAAATTCCCAGCCAGACTTTTGAAACAGGGCCAGTTGTTAGCTGCTGCTAGAGAAGACCAGCAGCGATAATCCAGGGAGCTTGGATGGAGCTGGAGGCAGGTGGCCAAGGCAGGACTGTGCAGAGCCACCTGCTTCTTGGAGCCCAGCAGTGCCTCCTTGCTGGGCACCAGCGAAGCTGTGTCCAGCCAACACCTTCCTGGAGCAGGGAAAGAGGATGGGTGTCAACCTTGTGGGTAGAAAAGATGGTAGGGAGGGAGAGGACCTTTTAACAACAATCTGGGGGTCTGAGTTGTGGCACTGGAAGTCATTGAGAGGGGGCTGGTTTGGCATTTTGATTTTTAAAAACCCCGAACGAACAAAAAAGCAGAGGAGTCCCTGTGCTGGTGGTGTGGACTCCTCTCAGCTGGGACACGGGCAAGGGCGGGTCTTATGGACTGGGCACAACAGGGAGCTGGGTGTGCTCAGGAAGGCTCTACAGTGGTGCAGTGCTCAGCCCTGTATTTATTAGACAATACAATATATGTATTTATCTCTCATATTTGAGAGCTCCAGTCAGAGAGGACCACAGCCTTGCCTTTCCCCGTGCAGATCTGGGGGGGCTTGTGCAGGCTCAGCTTGTGGAGCGGCTGCTCCTGTCAGAGCCACGCCAATGCTGTGGTACCCAGCCATGGTTCCCCTTTTCCTCAGCTTCGACTCAAAGGGCGAATAAACAGGGAAAAGGGAGTTGCTTGCCTGCACCCACCAAGCCCCTGCAAGCACACCCACTGCATCCAGCAAAGCACTGCCTCGCATACGGCCTTTGCTTCCCACTGCAGTCACATCTGACCCTTATTACTTCTGCAAGGTAGAACAAGGCAGGAAAAATGGCTGTGCAGTGAGTTTCTTCATGCGCCAGGATTTATTAAGAACAATAGGGGAAATCAATCCATCTATGTAGAATACATCGCAGGCTGCAATGGGATAAAGCATTTATTCCGCTCTTGAAGGGTAGAGCTATAACTCATGGGAGGCAAAACCCTTAGTGCTCTGGAGTCCCTTCCCTTCATGTGTGCAAAGAAATGCTTTAGCCCATGGCAACCTACCAGCTATTGAATTTGTGTGGAGAATCTGCCGTCCTTCCCCTTTGCCGGCCCCTTTTTGGAAGGCGAGTCACTCATTAAAACACACCTCTGCAAAAATGAAGGGGCTGTCGGTTCGAAGGCATCTCTGCATCTTGGTTTTACTTGAAACAGAAAGGGAATAGAAACGTCTCAGTGATTTAAAAGCAACCCCCCACCAATTTTGAATGGACAGATTGTGCTTTAACCAACGCAGGATTTGCTGCAACTTTCTGCTGATGCCCAAGGACCAGGCGCTGCAATTAGAGCAGAGAGGGATGGGTTGGGGTGTTGTGACAAGGCGAGATGCTGTGCAGGGAGATGTGTGTTGTGCAGCTGAACACCTCCAGTGCTGACTAGATAGATGTGTGTGTATATATATAAGTACTCCCTGTGCCCAGCTCTCTACTCGTGGTAGAAGGCATGCGGTGCAAAGACTGGAGCAGTAGTTAGCAGGGGCAAAAGGTGACCAGGATTTGTTATAATCTTTCTGAGTGTGAGAGNTCACTAAGCCTATTTTCACTGGGTCTAATCTATGTTGTGGGAAGAGGATCTCTTCCATAGGGCAGACCCAGCGAGGCTGGTGAGCTGTTTGGAGGGGTCTGGGCTGCCAGGGAGTGCGGGCAGTGGGAAGCGAGGCAATTGAGCGGACATGTCAGACGGCCTTCCTCAGCAGAGATGACTTGGTAGGTAGCGTGCTGTTGGGCAGATGGGGTTAATTCTTACACCCAAATCAAAAGGCAACCAAGGGGGGAATGTTTTATTAATGAAAGCAGCCCTTTGTGAGTATTCCTCCCGAGGCACGTTCCCTCCACCCGCTGCCTTCCCCCCTGGCTGCTGTCTGGCCCCACGTCTTGCTCGGTACCTGCTCAGCTGCCACTCACCCACTGATAGGTTTCATCAAGAAATGTCTCCATATGTGTCTGAGTCCTGAACTTGGGTATGTGGGATGGGAGGAGGAGGAGGGATGAGTCCTTGGCCATGCTGGAGACAGGGGTTTGCCACAGGCAGGCAGAGCTCGGGCTGTCACAGGTTGCACGTCAGCCCATTGATCGCTGCAATGGTGCTGCAGGAGTCACCTCTTGCTGGTACCGAAGAGCAAGAGAAACAGAATGTTAGGTAAAATGCAGGTTGAAAGTGGGTACTTGAGTGGGCAGGGGATGAAGGGAACAGCTGGAGATTGGGTTGGGGAGGTTGGGAGTGCCTTGCCTACCATCCAGTCCCCTTCCCATCCTGCCACCTCTCTGCCTGCCAAGCAATGGGCTCAAGAGAGGAGCAGCAAATTTCTGTGCACCGGAAAGCAGCCTCTCCTGGTCTTTCTTACCCTGCTGTCTTCCTGTGCCCATGTCCTCGGGGGCTCTGGACATCTTGTTCTGTTAAAGGACAGGGCCGTGGGAGTGGCAAGGGCTGTGTGTGGAGATTATTTCTGTCGCTTTGTTAAAAATAAAACAAAAGCTGGTTTATGACAATTGATTCAGGAGAAAGAGGAAGTGGAGCTCAATTCCCAGAGCACCTTTTAGCAAGGCTCTGCATGTGCGCGCGCGCGTGTCGTACGCGTGTCAGAACTGAGCACCCACGGAAGGCCGGGTCGGGAAACCTCACATGGAAGCGGGGAAAAGACCCCAGTGCATGGCTGCTTCCCTGAGGGAACCCCCGCAGGGCTAATGTTTGATCTGAGGCTCCGTTGTACTCCTCTGAAACCTTGGGATGTCAGGAGCTCGAAGGGAGCCTGGGATGGAAGAGGATGCTATTTGCATTTTCCTATGAATGCATCTATTTGTATAAATCTGGTGTCTCCGTGCATGCGCACACTCCCCTATGCATGCATTTGTTTGAAGAGCAACACGCTGTCCCCATAGTGTTCTCCGCTCAGGGCCAGAACTGGTTAGTCTGAAATTCAGACTCTTCCTGGAGGAGCTGCAACTCCCCTCCCTGCTTCAAATCTAGCAATGGCTATGGACATAGGAGTCCCGAGATGGTTCACCATGCGATAGCAGAGTTTCATTGTGGGGGATGAAGGCTCCCCCTTTCAAATTTGCACAGACATCAAAAGAGTCTGGAAGGTTCAAACAGATCACAACGTAATCAAAATGCCAAGCCACCGTCTGCTTCTGCCTTTGGGTTGACAAGCAGGATTAGCACCCAAGGGAAGCAGGGTGTAATAGTGTTTCACGGGCACTGTGAACAGCCCAGGAGTGTGCAGAGTACAGAAAGGTTAGCCGAAGGGCAGGTCTAGCTACAGACGTACAGTTGGGGGGCGGATTTTAAAGCAAGGAGCTGCGCGTGTACAGCCTCCGTGGATATTTACTTTAGCAGAAGGCAGGACTCTCCTGTATACCAGTGATGTCACGCTGGAAGCAGTTTAAGCTAAACTGGAGAAAGCCAGTTTAAGAGTGGAGATGTGCACCAGCGTGGCGAGGAGCAGCAGCAGTTGACCTATAGTGCTGTCATTATAATGGTGTGGTTTTCCGTGTAGACAACCCTGGAGCGGAGCAGCTAGCCTGCCATCCCTTATGTTTCACTGTCTAGCTGAGATGTATAACATGGCCCTGCCTGCATGCGGTTGCAATCACCCTCTGGTTCTCCACAGAGTACTGGAGCAGATGCCGAATTTTCAACGTGCATTGTGTGCCTATTGCACCGTATGAAATAGTCCCATCATGGCTAAAGACACATGAAATGCTTCCCAAATACTGCTTTAGTGTCAGTAATTGCTGGTCTTGTCCTGAGGGCAGCCCAAGACCAGAGATGAGGGTTCCTTGGTTGATACTTGGTGTTGCTCATTTGGAGAACTGAGCAACACTGATGTGTCCACTGTAAAAGCTCCCATGGAGTGAGAAATATATCTGTGGCTTTGTCTGTGTCGTCTGTGTAACCATGCGTTTTATAACTGACCTTGTTTTAAATTTGTGTAGAATTAAGGTTTAGGAAGCGCACTTCTTCTTTACTGATATCTCTGCAGTTTTGGTTTGGAATTTATTTTGTTTTGGCCGGGAGAAAGGTATAATTTGCCCATAAGTCTCTGATGGCTGGACAGGTGACATCTTGCCTTGTAGCTCTCAGAATGTTCTATCTGTCCAGGCCGAGTCTACCAGGGCCAGTCCAGTGCCTGGCAGCCTTCAGAGCTCACTGGGACACACTGAGGCAGGCAGTTGCCCATGTGGGGATAAGCCCACTCGTGTCCGAGGGGAAAGCTGTGACAAGGGCACAGCCGCTTCTGTGGGCACAAGCAGGGCCCAGGCAACATGTGCTGCCTGGTGAAGGAGAAGCGTACCAAGATTGTTCCAGCCAGGAGGGCTGGGGAAAGAGCTGTGGGAGTGCTGCGTGCCCAGCGCCTTGGCACCGTGAGCAGGGCCTGGGCTAAGATGGCCGCTCGCCAGCGCACTCTGGCCCACCATGGCAAGTCCTTTTCTCCTGGGGCCCCCCTTTCCTGGCTGCCGCTGCTCCCGGGTGCCCACTGCCTCGGGGCTGGCGGAGGGGAGCCCGCTGGGACAGGCCAGCTGCGGGCCTGAGGCAGCGTGGGCCCCGGCGGCCATTTTGCGGGAGGCGAGCGCCGCCTGTAAGATGGCCGCATGGGCATGAGGTGGGGTGCAGCGCTGCCTTGTCCTCGCCACGCTGCCTCCCTCACGCCGTCCCCTCCTTATCTTGCTAATTACCGATGAAGGCAGAACAATAACGGGAGCTGGCATGCCCCAGTTCTTTCTCTGCCACCTCCTTCCTCGGGCGGAAAATCTGCGCGCACACCTCCCCCCCACCGCCCGCCAGCCCCTCTGTGATATTAACTGAATTAACATACTTCCTAATTTGCCCTGTGTTTTCCCTGCGCCGGCTCCCAGCCGCCTCGTCATGGCTTCTCCAACTGGTGGGGAAGAAGCGAGCGCGTTCATCCCCTCCCGCTCGTTTGGTTGTATGCGAAAAATCCTTAATGACATCTAAAAGGGGTGGCGGGACAATAGCCCACGCGGGGTTTGGCAGGAGACGTGCGATATTTACCCCACCAGACCATCCTCGCTGCCTCTTTGCCGAGGGATTACGACGGCCGCTGTCCCTGCGTTCCTCCATTTATTTATTTTGCTGGTGGCGGGGGGGACGCGTTGGCACGCGGCTGCTTTGTGCGCCTTGCTTCACCTATGAAAAGGACATATTAAGGTGTTGCCATAAACCCCCGGATGACAAAGAAAGCGCCTTTCTCTTCTGCTTGTAGGCAACAATGACAGAAGCCTT
Organism: Rhagologus leucostigma; assembly: GCA_013397725.1. Taxonomy (NCBI): domain Eukaryota; kingdom Metazoa; phylum Chordata; class Aves; order Passeriformes; genus Rhagologus; species Rhagologus leucostigma. Next base: position 643,495 of record VZTD01005508.1, on the reverse strand, counting down.
TAAAACCATGAATATTTTCCCCCCCAATTGCAGAAGGCTTCCCCTAAAAGGAACTTAAATACATACCATTAATTGTAAAGCGCTGAGCTCCTGCTAACTATGCCATGCTTTTTGTTTCTGATAGTATTTGTCCATTGCAGAGAGCAAGCCAAGGATGCGGAGCCTCCCCCGCCCTCCTCCCTTTGTTTAAGTGACAAAATGTTTCCATGTTCTTGTTTAGAAAATAAACCTTTGTGGGATTTTCAGCTTTTAGTTTAATTTTTTTCCCATTTATCGTGGTGTGAAATCCAAACTCCCCTTCTTCCCAGATCTTGGGAATCCATGTTCCTCATGATCAATTTTCCCTCCTTTATCTAAAAATACAACATTATTTTATAGCATTACTCTGAAAATGCAGCAGTTATATTTTGAATTTGAGTATTCAGAGCTTCAGGATATTGCAATATTTTTTTTTACAAGCGATGAATGATATGCAATGATTTAAGTGTGTAATGCACAATACAGATGCCATGCATTGTAAATACATTTCAGGGGCATAAAATCCAACACAGAGAGCTGGTGTTCCACGAAAGCCGGGAGTCCAAAAATAACTGTAAAAATGAATTGTCTGTCGGGACGAATCTCTCAGATCCAAGCCAATATTTGCAGGGTTACAATATACAACTGGCTTACTTATTGGCATAAATATCTCATTTTAAAATGCCGATGATAAACTGAAAAAGAGGTGAAGGAGATATTTGACTGATTACTGGATGCCATGGATTCCCTGCATTTAATTTCATACTTACATGCTATTTACTTATCCCATGTTTATGGGTATGCGCTTTAGCTTCATATAAATCTCTCCTGTCTGTCTGTCTCGCTGCGTTCTTTTCTCTTCTGCCATCCCATCTGCTTCTCATGGTCCTTCTCCTGAAACCACATCACAGGATCTGATGGGGATAATGGGAATCCGCCTCTGGTCTCTATCATAAACATGCCAACGTGGGCTATTGTGTCGGGAGCCGGCGGTCACCAGATGGTGCTTGGTTGCCCAGGGTCTGTGTCACTGGGTTTGGTCTCTCAATAAACCAACAGCTCCTTTAGCATTGTGTTTTCCCCCAAGATCTACCTACCCTGGCTGAGGAAGGTGTAAGGACTTTGGGTAATGAGTCCCGAGGAATGAAATCCTTCTGGGTGCGTTGGGCGCTTTGCAGCCTCAGCCATGCAGCTATGAGCTGCCCTTGCAGAGCTGAGGTTTGTTAATCCCTGTGCTCAGCCGTGTTCACCCTATCTGCATTCCTGGGAAGGAAAATGAGCGTGGTAGTTTGGGACTGAATGCTGTCTCCATGTGAAAAGCGGTCCATGTCAACTTAAGCAGGCATCTTGCTACCTTTATGTGCTAGGCTTGGGAAGACAGGGCAGAGACAGCTCTGTGATGCAGACAAAATCAAGCCATCTCCTCTTGCCTGGGCTCCCAGACAACTCTTGAGTGCCTGCAAAAGGACTGGCTTGTGCAGGTATCATCGAGAGATGTAGATGTTGCAGAGTGACTGAGGTAGGGGGCTTTCCCTGTGAAAAAATGTCCTCCAGCCAGGAGAGACCCAGGGACAAATCCTGCTCTTCATTCTGTGCCTGTATGTCCTCAGGAGGTCCTGGACATTGTTGTACATGTGAGCTGCAGAGCGGGGATTAACGCAGAAATAAAGATTGAAGATAAAAACAGTGAGAGCGATGGCTCTTCCTGAACGCAGACAGATGGAGAGAGCCTGGCATAATTACATTTAGCAAAGGGCCGCCATGAATGAAACCAATTAAAGGAGAAGCAATGCTCATATGAGAGGGAGAGAGGAAGGCAACCACCTCTCTGGGTCTTCTTGGGAATCCACCTTCTGTGGGGGTGAGTCACGCATGGTCCCCAAGTCAGGGGTGAGCTTGTGCATGCACCTGCCTCCTGGCTTAGGGGGACTTCGCTTATCTGCCATGGTGAGAAAAGAAGGAAATGGGAAACATCGGGCGCTGGCGGGGCCGGCACGGAGCTGGCTTGTAGCCAGCCCCAGCCTCGCCGTCTCCATTGTCTCATGGCTTTAATGCGTGCCTAGAAATCCAGTATTTAGGATTCAGGTTACCATTGTAAAGCAGAAAGGTCGTGCTCAGCGCCTCTTGGCGTGGATTCCTCCGGCAGCTCTTTTGCCTGTGTGCCCCATGTTGGGACGGTGTTGGCAGAAGGCCTGGGGCCAGGAGGCTGCGAGGAGCATGTCTTTGCTGCCTCTGGCGTGGCGTACACCTTGCAAGGGATGCTGATGGCTTTGGGATTTAGAGAGGGCAGCGGGAGGTGTCCAGAAAGCCACACAAAGGAGAGGTTTGCATTTCCTGGGCAGCCAAAGCTGAGCATGCCTTGCTGACAAGCTTGGCATAAAATCTAGCAAGGCAGCATCAGTGTGTCTCTTCCTTTGGCTCTCACTTGGTGGGAGCTTCCCGAGTAGCTGCTGCTGGTGGCCAAGGCTAAGAGAGGCTTTTGGGACTGTTCCTCCTGATTTCATTTGTAGTCCCAGAAATGGCTGCTTTCCAGCTTTCTTCCCTTCTTCTACTATCCTGTTCTCAAGGGAAGGTGCCTTTTGGGTAGAAGAGCAGCTGGCAAGGCTGGACTAGAATAATTCACAAGGGTTTTAGAGCAAACCTTGGGATATGGGGTGTCTGTTGCATACTCCCAGCAACTGTAATCAAGGACTGTTTAAAAGTCTCAGTTCTCACTTAAAATTAATAGAATTATGCTAACCAGAAATGTATTTAGGGACATCTTAATTGCAGGGAAAACTCTGGAAACAAGTCAAAGACCTTGTAGGGCTTAGGCATTATCAGTCTAAAAAAAAGCCTCTCCAAATAGCTGGTTTTTGGAATGAGTCTTAGCAGTTTTGGGGATCGAAACTCAAAGCTTAAGGCTGACAGCGCAGGGTGCTGTGTAACACTGAACAGGGAGTAAAAGAGAGCCTGACAACTCAAAAGTGTCATGGATCACACTGGGTTGGATAGTGGCTGGCTTGGGTCTCATTTAAGCCCCTAGATGTACTGAGGACTCTCAGGAGTGGTCCCAGATGTTGTTGTTTGGTCCTGGACACAGAGAAACTCGGACACACAGGTCTATGGTCCAGAAGGCAATATGGTGATGTTGGTCCCTGGCACCCTCTTCTACAAGTGAGGGATGCACATCTCTGTATGTGCTAATGAAGGTGGTGGGAACAAGGCTGTACAGATGCAGACTGGCTGTGCCTGTGGACATGTTTGGCTCTGTCTCATTCTGGGAACAGCTTGAAAAACAGTATTTGACTTCCACGCTGCCAGGACTCCGAAAAAAAAGAGCTTTTTAAAATTTATTTGGTCCTTGCTTTAACTGAGAGGTCATGTACTGTGTGCAGTGCTGCGGAAGACTCTGCTTGAGAGCCAGAGGAGGAGATGCTGTCTCTGTGGTCTCCTCATGGGACTGTGCAGGATCTCCCCAGGCTGCTGCAGACATGTCCCAAGTTGCCACTTGGACCAGTGACTTGAGGGAATGTGCTCCTTCAGTCCATTTGTGATGCATTTCATAGGTATTGCCTTGGTCCCAGTGGCCGCTTGTCTGAACGTGCTGTTGCCAGTGTGAGTTTTAATACATCTTATGCAGAAGTGTGCTGGAGCTCTCTAGAATGAAGGGCAAACTGCATGTGTGAGTCTGGACTTGTACAAGCTTTTAAGGCAGTTGTGGTCCTGCACGGTCCCCAGGCTGAGCTTTCTGATGGCGTGGCACTGAGTAGAAATAGAGGGCTTATGAGTGGGTGCAAGGCTGGGACCCGTCTGACTCATTTTGCTTGCAATCAGGTGAATGGGTGATGTGTCAGAGCAAGCTGAGAGCTTGGAGAGGAAACAAATGGTTCACATAGATAAGTGCTGGCTGGGGAGCCCATCAGGCGCCTGTTCCCTTGCAAAGGAAAAATCCTTCCTGCAGCTTGTTGCATTTCTGTAGGCTCTGACTGACTTCTGCCTCCTTGTCTCCTTCTCATCCCCAAAGGACAGAAACTAAAGGAGTGCCTGCTTTTGCTGCAAGAGCTTGAGGATGTGGTAGGAAGTGGCTGGTCTCTGCTACCTAATTAACAGCATGGCTGAGTGCTGGGAAACAAAGGCTCCGGTTTCTACACTCTCTTCATCCTTCTTGCCTTCCTTCCTAGCCCCTAAAAGAAACCGCCCTACTGATACCATGGGATGTTTCCACAGATACCTCTGTGGGTGCGTGGATGTGGAGGGGACTGTCTTGCTGTGTGCAGTGGGATGAGGATGGTGATGGTGTGCTTTATTCCAGACTTGGATCAAGCACCCCAGGGAAGGCGTGGCTGGAGGAACAGGGATACATCTCTTCTGCTTGGGCTATTTCCAGCTGCAGCTGTCTCAAAGCCCTGCAGAGTGTCCTTCTGCCTCCTTTGGGGAAAACCTGCCTGTGTTGACCCATTTGGGCATGGAGCAAGCAGAACTGGCCACAGATGCCTGCTGCAAGCAAGGCTTTGCCTGCTTCGTGCTCCGAAGGCAGTACCAATCTACTGGGATTGTGGCACCAGTGATCAGTGGGGCCAGTGCACTTGGCTGAGAGCTCCAAGGGCTCTGCCGAGGAGGGATTCTCTGCATCCTGGGCAGTTTTCACACCTGCATTCTCTGATCAGACCCACTCAATGAGAGTCATGGTGTCAGGCAGAGGGACAGGGGGATGTTTCAACTGCATGCTGTACTCCTGAGAGCCTCGCTTTATGGCTGTGCAGAATTAGTCTGTGTTTTCTAGGCCACCTTTGAAAGTGGCTGAAAATTTGATTTCCATAGCCTAAAAACTGAGCTCTGTGTTTGGCTCCTTAAAAGACAGGCAAGGATTAGAAATCTCCTGTGACCTGAGAGCCCAGCCAAGCTCTGAATGGCTCAGTGAGGGTGGAAATGGGCTTTGCAATTTGCTTCGACCACGGTCAAGTTTACTGCTGTTGTTCCCCAAGTTTGTGCACAAGTACCACACTGAGGAGCTTCCCAGCTCGTCTTTGCTGCCTGAAGTTGCAAGGGCAGAAACGTGTCCTTTCCCTGGTTTGGGAAGGACCAGAGTGGTGGCTGTGAGGACTGGCACCTCTTTAGTGCTGTGTTTTCATGGCTGTGCTTGGAAAGGGCAGGTGGGCATGAGGCCACCAAGCCCTGAGAGGAGGGATGTCTCCGGTGACGACCACTCATTTTGCCATGCAGCCCTGAGGAGCGGGAGGCTGTGTGTCAGCCCGATGGAAGCTCTCTGCAGGTCCTCCTGCCCGAGGAGCTGGCAGTGACACATTTCTGACACAAACTGAGAGGAGATGCCGGCGTGAGATCCCGGTCATGTCATCCGGGATCAGGTACCAAACTCAGCCGTGGCTGCAAGCAGTGAAGGAAGCAGCTGCCCCAAGCGATGGTGAACATGATCCAGAGCTAATCCCGAGGCGTCTGCTCCCTGTGTGCGACTGTGGCGAGGTGCTATCCTCAAGGTCTCCCAGCCCCACACTGGAGCTGCTCCCGGGGCTCTGTGGCTCTCTGCAGAGTGGAGCTGTGGATGCCGGAGGGATGCCGGCTGAGGATGTGAAGGGTTCGCACTGGGCTTGCGTTAGATGACGGGTGCCGGCTCCACAGGGTGCAGGCACAAATATCTCAGGGGGATTTGCTTTCCTGCAGAGCCTATTGCTCTCACAGGAAGATGGAAAAATTCGGATCCTAAAGGGATGAACACTGCCTGCACTTTGAAGGCAGGCATCCCAGGAACCATAGGGAAAAAAAGACACCCACTGATTTTTTTTTTTTTTTCACTTCTCCCTGTTTCTGTCTGCCTATCAGCCTGTCAGCCAGCTAGATGCTAATCCACAGCAGCAGCAGCACAAATAAAGCTAGACTAGAGGGATGCTAATTTATGCCTGGATTTCATGCTTTGTTTTACCTCCCCACTTTATTGGACAGAGTAGGCTTTGTGAGTGACGTAAAATGTTGCGTGTGCTCTCCCCATGGCAGGTTCCTGCACATGCAGCAGGAGAAGTTCATTTCTCTGTAGCCCCTGCAGCCTTGCACATGCCCTTCTCTGCCTCCCCTGGATCATTTTGGGGGGGGGTCATTCCTGATAAACCCCCATCTGATGAGGAATCCCTCTAAGTTTTCTTGCACTCTGTGTGAAACCCAGGCATGTGTTTCCAGTCTCATCGTGTCTCCTCTCATGGTGCCAGCATTTATGCATCTAAACTGTAATTTTTTATGCTCTTGCTGGGTAACCAGACTAGAGCCTCAGCAATTTGCATGAATAAATGTCATGTAAAATCATCCGCTCGTGGGTAGTGGCCAGCCGAAAAGTTATGTGGTGAGGCAATCTGTTCTGAGTGATCTGTTTAATGAGATGTTGAGATTTACACCTCTCAACGTCCATGGGGAAAAGCATGTATGGATTTAAGGTCACAGCCCTGATGTGACTTTACCTGTGTGGTACAAGCAGGTGAGGAGTTCTATCACTTGTTGCTTGGGAAACTCAGTGTGCTAAACTGTGCTGGTGGGCAAAAGCCTTTTAAATGCCCTGTCTTAGAATAAAGGAAAATGTAAAGAATAGTCAAAGAGGTGTTAATAACAGAGGGTCTTGCGGGGTTTCTTGCAAGAGTCTTGCATGGGATCCCCACTGGGACCTTAAGAGTATTGGAAAGGAAGGATCAGCCATCAGAGGCAGGGAATGGATGTGTTGGAGGTTTGCTGAGGTTTTCAGTTCCCATTAGAGGCAAAGGGAAGGACATGCCCAGATACTATTGAGTCTCTGTGCTTGCCAGGCTGGTACTGACTGTTCCCTGCAGCCAAAGCTCCATGAGCAAAGCGGCAAATCACTGGGGAAGGAGAAAACAGGCAAGACAGAGCTGAAGGGGGCTTTGAAATGGCTACATTGGCAGGGATCTATGAATTCCCTTGCTTTTTCACTCAGTTTTCTCACAACTCCTGCTGGCCTCTGCAGAGCAAGTTGAGGGGAAAAGCCCAGAGGTGGGTCTTGTGGCAAGGTCTGCCCTCAGCTTCACCAGGTTAAATCCTAAGTGAGGATTTAATTGCGTTCAGTAAAAGCTGCCCAAATTTACAGCATGGAAATGAGAGCAGAATCACGAGTGTCCTTGTTTCCTTTCACCATCAAATAGATTTTCTCAGCCTTGAGTTCTGCAAGCTGATCTCTGTAGGGTTTTATTTCATTCGCTGTCTTCATTGCCCTATTAAAACAACAGCTCTGTCCCCGAGTCCCTGCGTGTCACTGTGTGTCGAGTTCTTATCCCTGTGTATTGGGGCACAGGAATGTGGCAAAACTGCTCGCAACCACTTGTTTGGATAAAAAGCACAGATTTGCTTACTTGGCAGTAGTTTCCCTTTTTTAAGCAGAAATGTTTGCACAGGTGACTTTTGTTTTGTCACAGTGGTTGTGGGAAAGAAATTTTTCACCTCATGCGTGTTCTTGGGTTTCTGTGTGACATTTTGCCCGGCCTTGTTTATAGTAATGTCCAGGAATCTCCTAGCTTTCCTCTTACGGAAAGCACACAAAGGTCTAGGGGGTGGATCTGACTGCAGGAGCCATGTTGGAGGAGCAGAGCTACCTCTGCCCACCAAGGCAGGGCTCATGTGGGTTTGCATCACAGCTTTTCTCTTCTCTGACTAAGCTTAAGGACAGGAATAGCTTTGTACTCCTAAGGTGCATCTGTTTGTGTAGGAGGATGTGGGATTGTGGCATTTGTCTTTGCAGCTTTCACTGGGCTCCTCCACCAGGCTTTCTTCGGGCTGATATCTGGTCAGATTGGGGGGAACCTCTGGGCAACATTGCATCTTGCATTGCACAGGTCCTCACGTGCAAACACCGTAGGTGTGCGGAGGTATCTGGCTTTGTGCGGGTCTCAGAGCCAGCCTCTTTGAGGTCTCTTTGTTTTGTCTCCCTCTGGGTATCTTGTGTGGATGCATTTGCATATATGGAAAACGTTGTCATCATCTTCTCCCCCTCCCCAGCTCCCGTTCCCTTTGCTCTGCTGGCTCTCGGGCATTTCCAGCTGAACGGAGCCTGCCAAGGCCAGCCAAGCGTGGTGGGGCTGGGGGCGAACACCCCCCATCTGCACCGTCGCTATTTCCTTCCCCAGGCGTGCCTGGGGGGTGGTCAGGGCATTGGGGCATTTTTCCCTATTTTTTTTTTCTCCTGGTATTTAATAACTAGCAATAGACAAACAGTGGGGTCCTGAAGGGAGGCTGGTCCATCCTTTGAGCCCCCAGCTCCGACACCCTGCTGCTCCCCTCCTTTCTTCTCGTGCTGTAGCGTGTCTGGCAGCAGCACCAAAGAGAGCAGTCCAAACCGTGCGGTGAGGCTGCTCACTTGCTCTAAATCCACGAGGCCAGGTTTAAGCACTTTTTGTTCCTGCCTGAAAAAGCCTTGGAGTGGTTATACCAATAAATCTCTTGCTCCTCCATGAAGATGTCCTTCCCAGGACATTTTAAGTCCCTAATCCTCTCCAAGGCATCTCTGGCACTATCTTCTCTTCTCTAACCTGTACCTGCCCCGCTGCTGCCAAAGACTTGAGTGCCCTGAGGCTTCATCCCTCCAGTCTGCCTGCTCTCTGTGCACCTCTGTGCAGCCCTGCTCCCACTCCACTGGCCCGACATCCTGCTGCCCGCTTCGAACTGGGGACAAGCTGGGCCATTGGAACGGCCGGGGGCGGAAGAAGGGGGTGGAGGAGAGACGGGGCAGCTGCGAGGCTTGTGTTAGTAAACACTTCCTTGGGTTCACATTTTAATTCCTTACCCCCCTTCCACATCTTCTCCCCCATCCTTTCCCTTTTCTATATGCTCACACAATGAGACCATTGTCAAGGGGTGATTTGAATGAGGGGTCTCCGGGCATGTTCCCAGCATTGTCAAACAGAGTGGGAAAAAAACCACAACTCCAGCCTAGCCAGGAGGACCAGACCAGACTGAGACAGATGCCTAAATTAGTGACAAAGCCTTTTGAATGTCCCCCCTAGACAAGGGTTGCCTTGTGCATGCGTGCGTGTGTGTGTGCATGCTCGTGGGTGTGTATTTGTGGCTGGGTGGCAGCTTGCATGTCTCCCCATGTTAATTAGTTTTGCATGCATGTCTGATAAGGTGCCAATGAATATATTTGTACTCCTTCCATTGGCGAAAGCTGTCTCGGCGGCGGGGGAGATGCGGGGTGGTGGGGGTGTGCTCAGTGCAGCCTGGCAGCCCGGGGTAATTGAGCTGTGCGGGGCTGGAAGAAGGGGTGAGGGTTGCATCGCCGGAGCTCGGCTTCCCAGCGATGGGATCTGCTGCTTTCGTTGCGAATCATGGAGAGTTTAAAAGAGAACTGAGGCTTTTTTTGGTTCACTGGGTCTTTCTCTTCATCTTGGCTGATTGTCTGGCTGAGGGTCTGTAGGCTCTTTCTTCTCCTCTGCCCTGTGTGTCTTTCTCTCACTTCCCTTAAAAGGTGTTTATTTCCAATGGATTTGTATCCATCTTTGTATACACACATACACATGCAATCACTCACACAAAGCCCCAGGAAAAAAACCTCCGCCTCCTTCCCCAGAAAGGGAGTCAAATCTGCTACCAGTTACAAAATATGGGAGGGAAGTGAAGCGTGTGGGTGCCAGGGGTGGAGCAGTGGAAACAGGCAAATGGAAATGCAGAACAGGAGTTGGAGAGACAGAGATAACGTGCTCTATGAAGGATTTATCAACATTTGCTCAGGATAGAGTTATTAATTACCAATGCAGAGAAAAGTCTTTCTACATCCCCAGCGTATGGACCAGCACATAATGTCATTCCTAGACTGCTGTTATCATTCATCCATCCATCCATCTGCATTCTGTAGGTTCACATAAGAATTCTTTGTATGTGTAGGGATGTAAACATCAGTTCACATCTAATTAATTTCCTGTCTAAATTAATTTTGCATCCTTTCCCTTAAATCAACAAGACTTAAGAACCCACATACATTTCTTGAGCAGAATGGGAAGAAACTCTTGAATGGGCCAAGATGTCTTTTCTCCCTGTGGTCCTATTTGAGCAGCTGCCGGATGCTGAAAGAGCAGGGATTTTCATGGCACAAGGCTCCTCTGAAGCAGAGGTCGTTTTGGGAAGTTTTACTGGAGCACAGCTTGCCTCCTGTGGAGTTTGGTAGCACCCAGCTTCATGTTGGCTCCAATTTGCTTTGCCTTCTCTTCCATACTTGGGTCCTGGTGCAGAGAAGGAGTGAAGAGCAGGAGCTGATACACGATGGAGCAGGACTGGCCCTGCAGGGAGCCTGGGTAGGAGATGCTTGGTCCGAGCAGCAGAGCATGGGGTTGACTCCTGATGGGCTGGCTGGGGAGGAGGGGGAAGGTCATGAACAAGGTAAGGTGGCTGTTGGCATCAGCAGGGTTTGGGTTGGGCAGGGCTGACGCCTCTTCCTCCACTGATTGCAGCTGCATTGGGCTTTCCTCTGCTACTGGGAGGGAAGCTGGGAAGTGACATGGAGAGATGGTAGAGCAGCCAGGAAGCGACAAAGCCACCTGCCTGGAGGAGAGCTGACAAGTCCCTGGTGGAGCAGAGTGGGCTGCAGGAGGAGCAGCTCTCCTTTGTGCTCAGAAAAGTCCAGGAACACAGGCAGGGCCAGGCTACATCTTCCCATTGACCTTCACGGGGCATCTATGAGGGCCAGCCCAAAGAGTGCCCCAAAATCCTCACTGCCTTTCCAGCAGTAGGTACAGTGGGCAGCTTGTCAAGTAATGTGCAGGAGAAAAGGGATTCCCATGAAATTCAGGTCTTCCAGTTGGAGAACAAAGGCAATTTCGTGTGACTTATCAGCGGTGCCTAATTGCGCAAGGTGAATAATGAGCAGCCGGAGAGGCAGCACTGCGGTCCCTCCGGCGGGCTGCAGCCGGTGGCCGCAGCTGGGAACCCCAAGTCAGTGCCAGCAGAGAGTGGGCATCCTCAGAGAGGTGCAGCCCCAGCACTCTGTGCCCATTTCAGAGCTGTTTGGGCTCCTCCATTGCCAAGTAATTGCGTTAATCCCACATGGGTGTGAGGGGGGAACCTGCTGTTGGAAAAAGTCGCTCTGCGGTTGCTCAGACCTTTCGTTTACGCAGAGGGTGAATGTGTCATCCATGCCTGACCCAGATGCAAGGTGGCCCTTAATCACAAAGAAGAACCAGGCACTGGCATCCTGCAAAGGGCTTGCAGTTCCCTCCCTGTCTTGTGCCTCATCTCCAAGCAGTGGCCATGCTAGGGACCTCTTCCAGCTGATCTCCCACCCCTCTGCTGTTTGCACATCCCTATCTCTCCTTAGTTCTGCTCCCAAACTCTAGGCAGGGCTGTTGAAACCGCTTTGTCAGAGCTGCTCGCCAGGTTGATCTGCAGAAGAGTTTTTTTTCCCTTTCCCCATTGGGATGACTATTCCCACACAAGCAAAGCCTCTTAATGAATCCGTGGCAGCAAAATAGGTAACGTGCTCGCCCTGCCGAGGCTGCTTGGCACAGCTGGAGTCACGTAATCAGGCTAGGCTGCCAGCCAGGGACAGAGTGGGAAGAGTTAAACTGAGGACAGTGCAGGGACAACTAATCCCCAACAGGAAGAGTAGCAGAGACCTCCCTGTCCTTCATCATCCTCCCCCTCCATTCATGCACTTTTCCTCCCTCTCCACCACATCCTATTCCTCTCCCACATCCTCCCTTTACTTATTTCTTCTTCCGTCTTTCTCCCCCTCCTCTTCTCTGCTGCTTTCTCACTCCTCCCCCCTGGTTTCCCTCCCACCCCCCCCCATCACCAGCCCAGTCTCCTCTCACATGCTCTGTCATGTCTCCAGAGCTGGTTTTCGAGTGGGACTGAGGGACGGTGTATTTGGGCTGTGGTGGAGGTCACAGCTATATGGGGATTGTTTAAAAGAGATTTGCCCACATCCCAGCCCATGTGACCAGCCTCAGCTGCAGGTCTCTCTTTCTTAATCTGGAGATAAGCGTGATTATCCGAGGAAGGGCTGTTCGGAGCTTTGTAACTGTGACAGGGGAGCTTTCAAGTCGCACTTTGCTGGCAGAGCAGCGTTTAAAGCCGGGGAATCAGATTCCAAGCGTGGCTTTGCATCTCTTTTCTGCTGGGAGCATGGTGCAGGGCTGGCAGTGGGGATGGGAGCTTTATTAGGACTTTGCTTATGATGCGGAAAAGGAGTTAGGGGAGGGAAAAGGGGGGAAGAAGGAGGTGAAAAAAATCCCAATTCGCCGTTTCCCCATCAGTGGTGGCATAGGAGAGATTGGCACTGATTCAAGGGGACAGGCCAGCCTGAACCCTTGTGCAGGGCACTAAGGTCCATCAAACCTGGGGTCTGGCTTATTTTTAGCCTGGGGTTGTGTCTCCTTGTTCTGCGCTACCCCGCCTCGCTCTGTTGAATCCTTCACACAAGAGGTCTCTGGGGCCCTGTTTGGAAATGAAATGCTGTTTTAGCAGCTCCCGTGGCACAGCTTCCCCGGGAGAGATGGCGGGGCCAGCTTTGCTGCCCGATAAACACATCGACCCCAGTGCTCAAGGCAGCCAACTCCCTGTCCCTGTCCAGAGAAATATTTGCTGGAGATGAGCCCTTGTGGGGCATCTTTGCAGCCAAGGTGGAAGTGCAGGGACGTACAGCAATTGTGTAGTTCAGTATCGTATCAGTGTCTTGTATTGCTGGAGGTTGAAATATTTAACATCTCATACAAGTGACACGGTCCCAAAAGATTTCTTTGGCCGGGACAGGCATCAAAATAGGGTTTAGTGGAAATGTTCGGCTCTGGAGCAGGCGCTGCTTTGCTTCTATTTGTAGGCTAGAAACTCAGAGCAGAGACTCGTAACAGCGCTTCTTTTGATGGAGATGGGTCAAGGAGAAAGGAACCTGGATGCACGCCAAGGGCGGGAATCTGGGGCGAGGTTGAATCAGGACGAAGTGCCAGCGCTTTGGACCGTCACTTGGGCAGGACTCACTGTTCTTGCCGTATCCTCCTTGGAAACGGTTCAGCTTCCAGCACAGCAGCTGAGGCCAGCCTTATCCAAAGGACACCCTGAATCCCATCTGCTTCCCCCACACCACCCATTCCTAGTGGGTGGGAATTTGCAGTGAGAACACCAAACAGCCCCTTTGCCTGGGTTTGTTCGTGGATGGGCAGTTTCTTGCCTGCGTCAGGATACCGAGGAACAGAGTACGTCCCGCTTCTTCCTCTCTCATGAAGGCACATCTCATTTTTGCGTCATGCTGCCACAGGGGCCAGCCAGCCTGAAAGCAGCCCAGGACAAATTCCTGCGCCTGAAGATTGAAATGTGTCTCTGCAGGGCAGGTAGCTCAGTGTACCTCCAGGGGTTGCAGAAGGGAAGCGGTTGCAAAAGCATCGTTTTGAGAGCAAGCTCTGAAACATCTCCCACGTTGCCTGCCTGTCTCCAGAGCCCCACACAGCTGCTCTGTGGGTGGAAGCTCTGTTTTCCTTGTGCCCCCGTGAACTTTATTTTTTACTATTTTTCTTTGTATGCTGCTTAGATGAATCCTCTTCAGTGCCTACAGCTTATTCCAGGGCTTTGCTGAGGATCTGACCAACACGTGTAGCCTTACTCCAGGGCATGGCTCTCGAAGAAACTAAATGGATGCAGCATCTTTTTAGTCTGGTGACTGTAAGACCAAACAGCCCAAATCCCAACCTGCAGCCGTGCTGCGCAGATTATGCCCATGCCCCATTGGAGAACAAGAACTCCCCTTGAAATCCCACAGCCTTGGATCTGGCAGCGGGAACGTGGGCAGGAGCATGTAGGTGTTGGCATGTGCAGGCAGGAACACGTGTATGCCAGGGCAAGCGTGCCCATCTCTGCAGGCGCAGTCCCACGCCTGTCTCTGTACCAGCCCCTCGCATGCACTGGCCTCACATGAATCTGCCCCACGCTGCCCTGAAATTAGGGTTTGGGGGCATAGGGCTGATGGTAAATTAACCAGTGGTAAATGGAGGGAAGCACAGTAGATGGGATTAATGGAGGGATCCATTTGGGATGCAGCAAGGGAAGGTTTCCTGATGGAACAAACAGGAGAAGGAGCTAGAAAAGGGAGCAGGGTGTTAGATACGGGTGTGAGATCAAAGGCTGTGACAGGGCCAAGAGAGATGAGAGATGGGAGCCAGGAGCAGTTTGTGTTCCTGGGTGTGGAGCAATGCTGAGGAGAGTGAAGGAAAAACACTGGCTGCTCTGAAAAAAAGCCACTGAATGAGGAGATGGAAATGGCATGGAGGGGGCAAAACAGGAGTCACAGAGCAACAAGCACCAAGCATGGGAGTGGGTGGCTTTCCTTGCTGGGTGAAAGATGGGCTGGAGAAGGGGGCTTGCACCCAGTGAGGATGTGCAAGGTGGTCGTGGCCCATGACAGGGAGCCAGCAGAGTGCCACAAGTTTGAGGCACAGAGTGGCTTTGGGACAAAGAAGCTGTCGCAGTGACGGGGTGGGTGGTTTACCCAAAGGTGGCCAGTGTTTCCAGGGTAGGGAAAAGGAGCTCTACACCTGGATTGGGAAGAGCCAAGTAGTTTCTCCGAACACCACTTTAGGCCAGATGCTGGAGTCTGAGCACAAGCTGGGCAGTAACACAAGCCTGGACTGGAATGCCTGCACAGCATCCTTGAGCCACACTGGGCCTGCAGCTCACCCTGCGGCACCGGGACTCTGCAGGGTCCAAGGGGAAGGGAACAGCTCTGGCAGTTGCATTTGGATTCTCCTTTCACTCACCGGAGCATCCACGATCACTGCATGGGCAGCTGAGACCCAAGGGCAGCTTGGGCCCTTGCTATCACTGCTGTTGATCAGACCCTTTTCTTACAATGCCCTGGCACCTCCTTACATGAGTCTGGTTTTCGTGATTGATGAGAAGCAAAACTCTTGACCAAAAGCCCATAATGTTTGCTTGCAACCTCATTGCTGTAGTAACAGAGGTCCTCAGGACACCTCTGAAGTAGGTCACCATGGACCCCATTTTTCTGTGTCTCCCAGTGCAGCACAACTCCAGAAACAAGATGCACCAAGCACAGTCCAGCTGGGCATCGCCCTGGCACAGCCCAGACCCTCTCAGGGAAGGCCAGGCTGTAGAACTGCCCTCCAGTGACAGCACCCAAGGGTACAAAGGGCTGTCCTGCACCTGGTCACAGGAAACTTCTGTCCCTCATGCAGCCCCAGTGCCAGCTCATGGTGTTCCCCAAGTCAGGGCTCCCTTCCAGCCTCCTGTCTCCCCATCCCCCACCTCCTTGCTGCCTCCCTCCCCCCTTTCCCCCAGCGCCTCTCCTCCTGCTTTGCATAATTTTCCATTTTCAGTGTCCCCTTTTCTTTTTCTCCTCTCCATATGGTGCGTCCCCCTCTCTGCCTGGCGCAGGAGCCATCCTTAACAAGCTCGGCAAAGCCCTCTCTCAGGGGCTGCACATGAAAGATGCTCTGTAAAAACAGAGGCTGGGATGGAGCTCCCCCTTTTTTCCCCCTTGATTTATATGGGGCTGGGATGTGGGAACGTTTCTGGGTCGCATTTTAGAGCCGCCGGGTGCTTGTGCCTGTTCTCTCCGGCCATTCAGTGCAGACCCCTAAGGCCAGCTCGTCCCCAGCCTTTGATCTGCAATGCAGAAAGAGCATCCAGGGCAAGTTTGTGCCTCTCATCCAGCCCCTGCCCTCATTTTGGCTGGCAGGGAGGGGTGCCCTGTCCCACCACACCGGGGAGAGGCCGTGCCATTTCCTCTCAGTGTCCGGTGGCCTTTTCCAGCTGGCTACTTTGGCTCCCTCCTGGCACCATGAGGACCTTCAGACTCACGAGGTCCAAGGCGCTGGGTCATGGTGAAGCAGCAGGTTGTGGGATTTGTGATACACAGCGACTCTGCACATCTAACCCACCCCTGCCCCTCTCCAGCGCCGCTGCAGATACTGGCCAGTGAGCACCCGGGGATGCCTGCAGGGTGCTGGGGCTGAGCAAAAGGTGCCGGGGCTGGCAACGCCTGCCCAGCATTTGATGGGTTAAGCCAGTCTCTAGCTAATTTCTCCCAGCGGCTCCCCTCCTCCTCCTCGTACTTCTGTATGCAGCAGGCAGGGCCTCAGCGCAGGTTCCTGCACTGAGCTGTTGCCAGGGGAGTAGTTAGGCGAGTCTGAGCTATGTGGGGAAAAGGCCCGGGCTGTCAAAGTGTCTGAGATGAACCATAGCCCGGTCCCCCTGCAGCTGGGCCCAAGCATGCATCAGCCCTTGTTTGGAGCCTGGGAATGGCAAAGCCCAGGGAGGTTCAAGGGCAAACTTGCTATTCATTAGTCAGGGGTCCTTGACGTTCCCACTCTCTGTCTCCCTTCTTCTTCTTCTTCTTCTCTTTTCTGTCCCTCTTTTGACAGATTCCTGGGTGCTTTTGGGGAAAACTCCCCTCCTCCTCCTCGCCCCAGCAAAAGCCCTCCACATAAACTTCCCCAGCAGACAAGGCAGGAGGACAATAACGTCAGGGCCACGATGCAAACGAGAGCCAGCGGAGCAGCCGCATCCCCCGGGTGTCCTTTCTCCCCGGCCCTTCCCGCGCTGCTGCGGGAGACTCAGCCGACGCATTCATTTCGCTCATCTTGCCCATCGCCGATGTTTTATTATCTTGATGCTTGCAGGAAATTGTAACTTGAGATAAGGAAAATGTCAGGCGCCTTCTCCTCTCTCCTGTAGCCCAAAGCGCCGAGAAGTTGCTCCGTAGGAAATGTAAATGCTTGCCCAGGTGCAGAGGATGAGCACGAGATGGAGGGAGCCTCGAGAGGCCGCGCGAGCATCTCCGTCAGGAGATAAAACTCGCGGCGTAGGCGTAACACGGAGCCTCCCTCCCGCCCCGCTGCACAGAATATTTCATAGCTCTTAGAAGCTGAAGCTCCCTTGTAATTATCCAAAGCAAACAGCACGTGTTATTAGTTTAAAATGATTTTTTTTTCCCCCTCCCCGGGCCCCTGGAGCAGAATGGAGGTGTAATTGTGCTAAGGAGTTAGCAGGGGAGAGCACAGCTTTTGGTCACATTCAAGTTGGAGGGCTTGAGCCAGGGAGGCTGGTATGAAAGGCTGGTATTTGCATAAGCAGCGTGCATCCCTACAAAAAAGAAAGATATCAGGGGCTTGCAAAATTCAATCAAGGCTGGGAGGGAAGAAAAAAAAAAAGGGGGGGGTGGAAGGGAGGGGGGAAAAAAATTGACAGTGAAAAAGGTTTTTCTAAGTAACACCCTGTCGAGATTAAATTGTCCAGAAAGTTTCTCCGTGTGAGCCGGTGAAGCGGAGGCTGGGCTGAGGGCAGGGGAGGAGCGGGGTCCCTCCTTCCTGGCCTCAATAGGGGACAGGAATCTGATTAGGCAGAGCGTTCTGCATCCATTTACCATTATTTGAGGGTTGTTTTTTTTCTCTTCCCACCGCCCAGAACTGCTGTGGCAGGGCAGTTTATCAGCAAATAAACCTCAGTGCTGGCTTTGTAAGGGCACGAGGAGGCACAGGAGCAAGTGTTGGGGCAGAAGCTGAGCTATAATTTCAATCATTTATGCAGTTTTTTTAAAAAAAAGATGGAGAGTAAATCCACACAGAGAGAGATGTTTTCCCTGCGCAGGGCGCTGGGGAGGGAAGGCAGTGTTGGGCTGGGGTTGGGTCCTGGTGGAGCCCTATTTTTGTAGGCACCCTCAGTGCGAGGCTGAACTCTGCCTGTAGAGAAAGTGCCTGCAGGAGACTTGAGTTTTCCTGAAGCTTATGTCGAATCAGTCAGGTTGGTCCAGCCCCTCCTGCCCTCAGTTACTGAGTGCCAGAAGTTTTAAGCCCACCAGGCAGGCAGTGGATGATTTCCAGGCTGGGTTGATGTCTGGTACCAATGAGCATCCTCTCGATCCACACTACAGAGGAGTTTCTCTGTAGGCCTGTCCCTACAGCCTGTCCCTACAGAGGGCAGGGGCTGTCCCTGCCCAGGACAGGGGGCTTTACCTGCCAGGTGAAGGCTTTTCCCTGGTGAGCACAAGGGTTCAACCTCCTCCTCCTCTCCTGGGCTTGTGAAAGCACCCACGACCGTTCGGATCTCATCTGCCCTGACCTCAACAATCCTTGCCAGCCTTGGGGGAACATTCAGGATGACTCCTAATCTCACACAGGGTAAAGAAGTGCTGAGCCTTGGCTTTTTGCAGCCTGGGTTTCCCTGTAGACACGCCAGCATGGGGTCTGTCCTCTTGGCACCCAGAGACAGACACAGGCCGAGGTCCTTCCCCAAACCCACGCACTTGAGGTGGGTTTGGCCTCTGCCTCTCTTGTTCTAGGCTTGCTTCAAAGTTGTGGAAGGGAAGGGATTTTCCTTGGATTTCCATCAAGTGCTTTATGAATATTGCAATAAAAGGGTTACAGAAGATCTATTTTTAAGAGAAAGAAAAAATACCCATGAAAATTGCAGCCCGGACCCCAGAGTGTAGAGTATTTGCACAGTTCAAAGAGTTACGGTGGTTCATCCAGTCACAGCCTGGGAACGTCGCGGTGCGACCTACAGCAGATCACATGCCGGCTACTCCCAGGGCGGCTCATTAGAGAGCCACACAGAAGATTTATCTCTTAAAATGGGCCTGCAAATATTTTATAAAATTTGCAATATTTTATAAAATTACAATTTGGTGCAATAAAAAGAATAAATTAGCCAGCTGATGATTCCTTTTGCAAGTGTACTCAAGGATTTGTTATATTAGTCTTTACTCCTTTCCAATGTAACAGTTTATGGGCAAAGCGAAGGGAGGACACAGGAAGAGGATGGGACTGGTTTGGGTGCTAGGGAATAGGCACTCAACATGGATAAAGTGTAAAGGAATTAGAGGAAAAAAATCAGGAAATCCTGAGGAGAACGTGCTGCAAGGTGCAAGATGTGTGAGGCAAAGCACGGGAGGCATGGGGAAAGCCGAGAAGGGGAATTTTGCTGAGTGTCACAGCTTCAGCTCCAGCTCGGTGGCTTGGTATCACTTTCTCCAGCCAGGCAAGGGCGCCGAGGGCAGGGAAAGTTAACACGAAGATTAAAACATCAGAGGGCTGTGCCTTTAGTGGCTCTGACATGCAGAGTAATCCCATGCCCCAAAGCCTAGGGAGGAAGGACAAGCGGTGAGCCCTCCCCTGGCTGGCGGTGTGCGGGGCAGGCAGAGGTAGGGGATTGAGGAGGGTGCAGGGGAAGCTTGGCATCTTGGGGACCACAGTTTTCCCGGTAAGGAAGAGGGTAAGGTGGTCCAGAACCATGAGAAGTGTGTGGTGAGGAGGGAAAGAGGATTGGAGTTCTGCTCCTTTAGTGAGACAAGTTGGTCTGTTCTCAGCCAAGCACTACTGGACCATTTCTCTGACAGAGATCATAACCACTCCGTTTTCTGTCTTTCCTTCCTAGATCCCAGTGAGTGGACAAGGGACTTTTGAAGCCTGTGAGTTCCTTCTTGCAGCTGGCTACCACCTGCCCGGACTTGCCATCTGACTTCTCCGAGTTTCTCCAGGAGGGTCCCAACCTGCTTCTCCATGGGTGCAGAGAGGAGACAGCTTTGTCTCGTGAACACAGTGGATTTCTGCATCACTTCGAAACACAGCGGTGCAGCCATGGGGAGGGAGCCAGGGCAACAGAGGGAGCCAAGGGATCATCCCACATCACTCCTGTACGTTGCCTTCGGTGCCCTCAATATCCCAGAGCAGGACCAAAGTGCTTAGGCAGAGAGACCTGGGCCAGCCACTGTCTCACCTGGTGAAACACCGGGTGCGTGAAGTTTGGAGGGAGCTTTTAGCCCCCGGCTTTGCTCATGGAGCGGAGCTCGGCCCTTGCTGCCCTTGATCCCTGGGTCTGTGGAGCTGTGGGAGTGCAGCCTTCCCAAAGGCACCGTGCTTGGGGCCCAGAGGACCATGAGCCTGTCCAGGCCAGGCAGCCCTGCTGCTGTTGTACTGCACCCTCTCTGTTCCTGTAAGAGAAATGTACTGCCTGTAATTCTCTCCCATTCGAATCCCCCCCACCCCATGCACTGTTGAAAATAAACTCTCCCTTTTGCAAAAGTGAGCGTGTGATTTGGTGCAGTCTCGAGATGGAGGAGGCAGTGGGTACAAAATAAACCCCAGCAAAATCAACAGGGAAGCGGGAGCAGCCGAGAGCCAAGCAGCCGGGCTGCGCCGTGCCCCGCATCAGGCATATTTCCCTGAAAGCCCGAGCGAATCCCTCGCCGCTCAATGATCTTTATTTGGTCTGAACCCCGTCTGGGAAGTAACCGCTAAACCCAATGCAAACAGACCCCCGTGAAAGAATATAATGAATATGTCTCTCAAATGATTTGGAGCCCTTCTGCCTGCAGAGCAGGGTTCCCCATTGTGCCCCGCTCCCGGCGTGCTCGGGGCAGGCTGCGCGAGGTGGCCGCTTTCCCAGCTGAAATCCGAAAAAAGCAAACAATGGGTCAAGGCCGGCATTGTGCGAGCCCAGGCAGGCAGAAGGAGCGCAGCCCGGCATGGCCAAGTTCAAGGCTGGGCAGGGGGCCGGGCGTGCGGGGATGCTAATGGGGGCTGCGCGGGGGCTGCGGAGCAGGGGGGCCGGGGGCTCTGCGTGCTCCTACCCCGTGCAGCCCCGAGCACCCAAAAACCACCTTACAGAGAGGCAATGATTGCCAAGTGCAGCGAGGGGTGCTGGGGGCACCGGTGGTACTGGGAGGAATTTGGGTTGCTGGGGGGCGGATGGTGCTTGGGGGGCTGGTATTGCTGTGGGGGATTAGCATGAGTTGGAGGAGGACTGATGGATGCTACT
>VZTD01005508.1:569272-614598 GCA_013397725.1 Rhagologus leucostigma | reverse complement strand
GCCCCTCATTGGTCAGCGCGGGCTGACGGGCGCGCTCGGGCCTCGCGGATTGGCTGGCGGGGCCGTGGGGCTCGGTGTCGTCACGGCTGCTCGACGGGGCTCCCCCGGGCGCGGGGACACGACGGGCGATGGGCGCGGGGGGCCGGTCCCCTCCCGTGCGCGGCCCTGCACAGCGGCAGCCCCGGCTGGTTGGTGAGAGCGCCGTGTCTCTGAACGTAGACATACATAGGTGTGCGAAATAGATGTGGAAACGCCGGGAAAGTGGCTTTGGGATAATTAGCCTTCTTGATGTGGTTGGAGAGTTATCTAATCCAGAGGAGCCTAAAGGCATCATTACGGAGACAATATTTCAGGAAATCCAATTCATTGGAGCAAAAATATGACATTCATTTTGCTGGTTATGTTATTACAAATATCCTTCAAAGCCGACATTTCACACGCCCCCCTCCCCCCCAGAAAAAAAAAAAAAAAAGTGAAATAAAATAAAATAAAATGACCAGACTAAAAGCCCCAAAGCTATGGACTGGGTACTGGGAGGAGGAGGCCGACGGCAGAGGGATCAGCCCTCGGCTTCCAGGACCCGAACGCAGCGGGCTGGATGGAACACGAGGGTCTTTGATGCTGGAGGGAGCTCCCGGAGGGGGCAGAGGGTTGCGGGGGGGTCAGACAGAAACCGCACCAAACACCCGACACCTGCGCTGCGGCTGTCGGGGGCTGTCGGAGGCCGCCCCACTCTCGCCTTGCGCTGGGCTGCGCGCTATTTTCGGCTCTTCCGCGGAGGAACTTGCGGTGCGAGCGGCGGGCAGCGGCGGCCAGAGGGCAGCGGGCAGCGGGCAGGGCGGCTCTGCCTCGTACGATCAATCGCGGAGCCGAGCGGCGTAAAACCACGGCCCCTCCGGGCACGGCTTCCCCTCTGCCGGCTCTGCCCGGAGCTCCGCTGCCCAGGCGTGGCAAGCGCCGGTGCCACTGGTGCCACCGGTGCGACTGGTGCCCGCCAGGGAGCAGCTGGCCGGGAAATGCTCTGCCGGGGTCTCCCTGCCTGGATCGGACCGTTTCCCACCTCTTGTGTTTAGGGCCGGGGACAGGCGCGGGGCCGCATCCGGTGAGGGGGTGGCTGTGAGTCGGTCTGCATCTCCCCAAAATCCCCCTCAACGAAATCCGCCCCTTGGAGCGTCCCTCGCCTCCCCCCTGCGCCTCAGACCGCCGGGCACCCGTCCTGCTCCACGCCGGGGCAGGGACACGCGTGGGCCTCCGCCGTCGTGCTGCGCCCCGCGCATCTTTTTGTAAAGAGACGGGCAAAACGGGGAAGAAAAATGCTGTTTCCCGGCCCTGGCCGGCAGTGTCGGCGGAGAAGCCGGGCCGCCCATCCAGCCTCGGCTTCCCGAGCCACGCCGCGCTCCGACCGGCCGACGTGGACTCGTCCCGGCGGGGCGGCGGCGGGTGTCGGTCCCGAACCGCGCCCAGCCCGGCTCCTCCAGCTGCCGCCACGTCCCCGCTCCAGCTCGCAGCCTGGTTGTTTTGTTTAATTAAACTCAATGTCAGTGTTAATTTTCCGCCTGGCCGGGCAGCCCTGCCTTTGCTGGAGCCGGCGTGTTGGTTACAGATGTCAACGCGCCCCATCGGGGCTGCGCCGAGCCCGCGGAGACGCGCTGCGCCGGCCACGCGTGGCCACGGCCGCGGGTTCCTGGCTGTGGCCGTGGGCTGCGGGGCCGGGAGAGGGCAGGGGCCGGACTTTTCCGGGACCCACCCCTGCCTTTCGCGGCTAGGTCCTGCACGGGCGAGAAGGGTGGGCACTCATCGTTGTGACGTGTGTCCTGTAAAGAGCTGTCCCTGTGTATCTCGCGTGGATTTCCACGGAGAACGGGGTAACTGGTGAGAATCCGTCCCGGCGGGGTGGGGGCGAGACTCTGGGAAACCTGGAGGTGCATTTTGGGAACGAGGAGATCCTTCCGCCATGGTGCTATAGCAAAGAGGTCCCCTACCGAGGTTCATGCCTGGCTCTGGAGGGCAGAGATGCTCCAGGGACAAGTGGAGGATCCCGGGCCGTGCCCAAACCAATGTCAGCTCCGGAGATGACTCACTCCGTCCCCAGAGGTGTCCCAGGGCACAGGGCAGTGACAGGGAGGGGACACTCTCTTGCCTTCTCTTGCCCTGCTTTCTGCAGAGCCCTCAGTCTCAGCTGGTTCATTGCCTTTCCAGCAGCCAGGCACCTTTCTGCTCTCCCCAGTTGCTTTTCTAGCCCCTCCAAACTTTTGGTCACTGCCAAAGCAGCTTCCTGTGCCAGGCATCCAGCTAGAGCATCCGAGCCCCTCTTTCTGCAGGCTGGACTCTATTTAATTCCTCCTCACATGGCAGCTATTGCACAGCTCCAAGATGCCTCCTCGCCCTGCCCTGCTGCCTCCCCAGCCCCCGCGGGATGCCCTCAGTGAGGCAGGGACCCACATGGCACAGGACGAGCCTGCTCCTCACCTATCTCTGCCCTCTTCTCTGGTCTATCCTGACTCATTCCTGACATGCCATGTGCCTCTTGACTCTTGCCAGTAACCAGGCTGATCTTTTCGATATCCGTGTCTTGGAGCACTCTTCCTCCATGGATGTAGCTGTTTCATTGCCATGTAGGTAATGGATTTATTTTCTCTGTGCTCAACACTGAATTCCTCCTTCACTTGAAGGCCAAGTTCATTAGCACTACGAGACCCTTCCGTAGCCCTCCACACAGTGCCAGATTTTACCCCGTTGGAGCAGCAATGGATATTGTCCTGTTGCTACTTCCTCCCTCCTCCCTGGCACTTCCGAAGGCTCGCACTCCTGCCTGCTGCGGGGGCTCCGGCACTGACCGCTCTGAGCTGGGAACCCCTCGGGTTTGTTATGCCACTTTGTCTCCTAACTTTTAACCGGTTATTCATTCCCCAGCTGCTTTTCAAACTTCCCTTCTCGGCAACAGGCTCGGTCTTATTTACCAAACAATCAGGTTTATTGCTGTTTCTCCCCATTCTTTGTTACCATTTCTATCTGTTTTCCCCATTAAACTCAGGACGTTGTGGTTTTCCGGACCCCCCGTAGAGCTCTTTTGGGGAAGTTGGCTATCCTCCATTCCTATTTACAAAGACCGATTCACACAGGAGGCTAAACTGCAGCTACTGAAATAGCCATTTCATATTTAACTTCTTCTGAAAGCCTCACCTAAATCCCATCTTTTCTCACTACTTTTTTCTGTGCACTTGATCAAACTGTTTTGCAACCTCTCCTCCTGCTATAGGGGCCACCAGGGCATCCAGGCCCCCAAAAGACTGGGGGATTTTCTTTGAGATGATGGTGACAGTATCCAGTGTGGGAGAGTCTTCCATGTAGGATTCATCCCATTTTCCTCTTCCTCCATTTTCTTCTCCCGCAGATTGCAAGCCCTGAGACATCCACCTCTGGTGCTTTTTACTGGCTTATCATCAGCAAATCATTCCTAAAAATTCCCTTTGTCCTGCTTTCTTGTTTTATGTTGATGCTGGGGAGGTCACCTTGGAGAGGAATTGAGGATGGGATCTTGGGACTACAGGGGGCCACAGCCCTGCCACGAGTGACTGGTAGAAACGAGCCACCATATGCCTACCCCACCCTGATGGGGCGGATTTACTTCTACCACCTGTCCCTAAAACTCCCCGAACAGATCCCTCTCTTCTGGCGGTTGCCACGGTCCAAGCATCCCAGTCCCTTTTCCAAGACAGGCACCACATCCCAGGAGACAGAGGATGGATGACGGTGGGCCCAAACCAGGAGAACCCGGAGGGGCGGCAGAGTTGGCCAGCGCCGGTCCCTGAGGAGTTCCAGCCCCTTGGCATGCGTCCACCCCCTGCCTTGATGGAAGTGCAGGTGTGAAGGCGACAGAGGAGCAAAACGGGCCCTGCCTTATTGGAGCCGCTCGTAAACAAAGCCACTTGAGTGGAGAGGATTCGGAGAGCCCAACAGCCGCAGGAAACTATAATTACGTTTAAATATTGTTAGCATCATTATCTTTTATCCGCCATCAGATTAAAACAATTATGGCATTTTCAGGAATCGTCCTTGGCATTCTCTTGACCGACGTTATCTGTCAGGCAGGAAATGTGATTTTCGCTTGGAGAGGTGCCAGCCACCGTGCAGCCGGTCCCACAGCCCCTGCGATGGGAGAAGCCAGCAGCCAGGGCGAATTCCCATTTTATGGAGAAACCTGCATTCATCCCATTCCCTGTGGTCAGGCATCAGTCACTCCGTCCTCGTCCCCATACTAGTCTGAGTTTCTACCAAGTGGCTTTGGGATTGCCGAACGGTGGTGGCAAGGGGAGGCAGAGGTGGGGACACCAGCCTGTGCCATCACCTCTGCCGGTGGCTGTGGCAGCGTGCCGGAGCGGGTGGCCTTGGCAAACACGGCTCCGTGCCTGAAAGCTGTGGTGAGCAATTTACCCGAGGAACTCATTTCAGGAGATCTAGTCTAAGTTAATTAAAGATGGCTGGCTGGGGTCATCGCCTTGGCAACAATTAAGGGCAGGAAAGATGCCTCATTAGTAATAGTTTTTAACAAAAACCATAATTTTTCATATCAAGACAATCCCGGGCACATGAGACGGGGGGCAGGAGGATGCTTTCTATCTGGCTTTCTCTCTTTCCCCACCCTGTCTGTGGGTTAGCTCACAAGGCAGGACTGAGAGATGGGAAAACAGGATTGAAAGGAAAAGCCCCTTTGCAGGTCTGTGTGCTGGTGAGGGTTTGGTGGCCAGCGGCCAGTGCCCGGGCAGCAGCCCCAGAGCTGTCGAGAAAGGGGCACATGGATAATGGGGGTTACGCCTGGAGGGCAGCAGGTGAGATCCAGTTTCTTGGGAAGGGGAGAAGCCAAGAACCGGCCATCGCTGCCGTGCAGGGGCTGCCTGCACATCCCGACCCAGGGAACGTTGTGCCAGGCTGCCACCCCCAGCCACCGGCGATGGGGTTATTCCTCCAGCTGTGCCTTTGTTTTTTAATTTCCCCCTTGTACTCCAGAAATCTTAATGCCGCTGCCTACTAATGCCAGGCTGGGCAGAGCAGCTTTATTTTCTACTTAATTAACTGTCATCCAGTGATTGATCAATTAATGATGGAGCCATCATGGTAATGCTCTGGGAGCTGGTGCGCCGGGGCCAGGCCGAGTCATGTGCTCGCCTTCCCACTCCTACCTGCTCCGGCACCCGGCACGCTCCCCCCGGCACCAGGGCTGTGCCGACTTCCCTCCTGACAGCAAAGGACACTGTGACAGATGGAAAATCCCTCGCTCCCAGGAAATTTGGCCATTTACAGGGCAGCTGCGTGAGGGACTGGGGACCAGCGACTGGGGACCAGGAGTGATGCTCCTGCCCTGCCATCCCTGACCGGTGTCTGGGGGTCGCAGAAGGGCCACTTCCCTGCTGGACACAGTGCCTGCTGCTGTGTTAAGCTCTAGCTCGAGTATTTCTGCAGCTTCCCCTTGCCTTAGTGACATTTTGGCTGATTTTGACCACCTGGGTCATGCTCTCACCTCTGACCAAAGGGAGTCAGGGTTCAGCAGAGCCAGCAGCAAGGCGGCTCTGCTCTTGGCCTCCTCCTTCTCCTCCAAAGTTGCACACATGGCTCAAACGGGAGAGATAAATATAAACTCCATTCAGATATCCATAGAAACAGAGCTGGAGATGGAAGACCCCATGCAGATAAAAACCTTTCTCCTTCCCACACGCTGCTATTCCCAGTATTATTCCAGAGCATTTTATAAAACCAGTAGAGCTGGGCAGGGACCGACAGAAATGACCAATAAGGTGTTAGCAGGAAAATCCCGGAATTGGGGAAACACTTTTTCTGCTGAATAATTTATCTGTTATGATAAAAACCCATCAGGACCGTGCTTCAGAAGGGGTAAGGCTGCACCTGGAATAGTGGGGCCCGCCGGCACACACGTGCACGGGGCTGAAAGGGATGCAGCGGGACTCCGGCGCGGAAGTGGTGTAAGTCCTGCCGCTTAATTACTGTTTCCTCTCCGCGCCGTGAAAAGCGCTGAGATGCGGATTTGATGTGCTGAAAAGCGTCTGGCATCTTGTCATGCACCAGCCCATCTCCAGCATTCAACAGCTGGAGAATAAACCTCCCCACGCACCCCCAGGTGTATTCCTGCACCTACAACAGCACCGCCTGTTTATCTACGGATCGGTCCCGATGATAACGTGTTTGTTCAGACAACTCTGACGGCTGGAAGAAAAGAAACCGAATTGGTACCAAAGGGAACCAGCCGCTGCTCGGGGCTGCGTGTGCAGCTCCTCCTCCCCACCGGCTCCAGATTGAGCTGTTTGTCTCATTACATCCCTGCACACACATCCGCACCCACACACCGACACATATATAATCCCGTGCGTACAGCCAGGAGAAAACCTTATATAGTGTTATAAACATCATGCTATTTTTTGAATTAAAGCTTAAAACTGTTCATTGGAGATGACACACGCAACGCGTTCAAGCCCAAGAATAGGTTTGGAAGCAACTCGGGAAAATATCAATATTCTCCAGCGCTTCCTTACATCCCAAACCCAATCCAACATAATTTCTGCTATCAATAATGCATGTTTACAGGGAGAAGACATTCAAGGAGGCCCATGGCTCGAGCCCTGCCTCCCTTTAGGGGTGATGTTTCTGCACTTCCGTGGGCTGGGAGAAAGATTTATTTCGCCTATCCTCATGGCAAGGAGGCTGTTTGCTGAATTAACCGCCCCTGGGAGTTTTTTGGGTGAGGAATAGAGCCTTTTCTCTGCCTGCTCTGGAGGTGCACGGTGGTGTGAGGTGCGGTGTGCCAAGAGAAGCTTAGGCAGTCCCTGGGCTCGTGCCGGCTGCCGAGCTCCCACATGTCGTGGCCATGTGGAGCCTAGAAATAAGCTGAGGTTTGGGTGGCAAGGAGAGGTTTGCAGTGTGCCAAGGTGGGGGATAAAGTGGGGAGTGGGTGGCAAAGCAAATCTCCCCCATAGTCACACAGGAGGGAGCAGAGTGCTGGAGAAATTGTGAATTCATTTGGAAAAGTAATGGTTGAGCACCCTCAGCATCTTCCTGGCTCATGTCCCCATCGGCTGCATCCGTACCCTGTCTGAGGCAGGGGGAGCTCGGCAGGTCCTGGGGGGCTTTTGGACTGATCATGGGGTGGAGGAGGAGGAGAGGCCACGGGGGAGGCGGGCTGGCTGCTCACCCACACAAAGGGGCCTGGGCCAGCAGTGCCCGGCATGCCCTGACCCCGTGTGGGGCAGTCAGGAGGGCACAGACATATTGTGGACAGCTCAAAAAGATGCTTCAAGACAGAGCTGGAGCCATTTAAAACCAATTAATAACTGTAAACTGCCCTGGCCCTTGCTGTTCATTAGGCAACCACAAAGAAACTTTATTTTAGAGTTGCAAGTCCTCTTTTTTTTTCCAGAGAGAAACTTTTTAAATATGTAATTGGCTCTGGGAACCAGGACCCAAAGGGGTTGCAAAAGCAAGGGAAGCAATTGCCTTAATCAGTCCAAGATCCCTGATTTATTTATGTATTTATTTCGATTTCAAAGCAGTGCTGCTCATCATATCAGAGCCTTTAGAAGCACAATTATTCTCTCGACAGAAGAGCTAACCTAGGCTGCGATTATTTGCCTTTCTGAAAGGCAGCGGTTCCCCGTCAGCCGTCCTTCCCACGAACGCAGTCCCGCTCCCGCATCTCTCCGAGCGATTTTAGCATCCGAGAAACATTCCCCCCAGCCTTCCCATAGCCACAGCCTGCCTGAACACCCAGCCTTTCTGCCGAGCTTCCCAGCTTCAAAGAGTGGGGCGAGCATTCGCTAAATAATGATTCTTTATTCCTGTTCTTTGGCTGCTTTTCAAGCGGTGGTCGGGAAATGTGCTCACGTCTTTATGGCTTGTAAAAGACACTCGAGGTCACAGGTGGAAGGAGCTGGGCAGACCCAGCCCCAGCCCCACGTGGGTTTTGGACCATGGGGGTTTGCTTGTGTTTCACTCCTGAGAAAAGCTTTATTTCCAGGCTGTGCCTGGAGCTGGGTTCGGAGCGGGATCGGGGTGGAATTCAGAGGCGATGCTCTGCTGGCCTGCAGAGACAGAGGGTGTTCCAGCAGCGGAAGGGAACAAGTGGAAAGGCAGGAAAAGAGGGAGCTGTTCTTTGAAAAGAAACCTTCTGGAAGCTGCAGTGGGATGCCCGGGGTTGGGGCAACGTCCCGAGCCTTGGCTGCCCACCCTGGGAAAACCCATCCACAGGGTGAGCGGGCAGGTCAGAGCTCGGGATGGGCAGGCTGGTTCCTGCGAGGTCGAGGGGGCCACCTGGATCGATCCTACCCTGTTCCCTCCACCGGCTGTAAATTTTGCCCCATGAAGGGACAAACCCCTTTTCAGTGACAGCCCTGCAAGGATCCCCATCTCGGGAGGCTCAGCTGCCCCATCCCTGGAAGGTTCCCACGGCGAGCAGTGATAGAGCGCCGCGTCCCCAAGCCACCACGGGGCTCCTCCGCGGCAGCACGAGCCATCCGTGGGCTCGGGAGAAATCCTCGCGTGTTGTTTCCCCCCCATCTCCGTCCCCACAATGCGTATTTTGCGAGGGTTTAATTGGCAGCAATTATTAAGTAGCACGGACCCTGGAAACCTGCCAGTCAGGAAAATAATGAACCGTTTTAATACAAATTCAGCCCGTAAACAAATGTGGCTGCCAGAGCCATTGCGGCCGCCTGGCACTGGGAGAGGCAGCACAGAAGATCAGCAGGGAGACCCAGGGCAGCCCCACTGTCCTTCTGGCACTGCGTGAGAGTCTGTGTCCCCAAGGCCACCCCGTGTCCCTGCGGGAAAGGCCTTGCCTTTCCCTGGGGGCTCTCCAAGGGACGCTAACACTGCCCTGAAATAGCAGCATCAGCAACGGAGCTGGGACCAAACCTATGTAGATTTAAGGTGTAGATTTGGGCTTTGGGATAGTTTTGGGGGGTGGCGCTGGGTCTGTGCATTGGGAAGTGGGTGCAGGGGGTGCCCAAGACCGAATCCTGCAGAGCATCTTTGCTCCCTGCCTTGCCCTGCATCCCTCCCTCGGTCCCATGAGCCCAACTGGGGTCCTGGCCCCTCCACCCCCACTTGCACAGTCACAGGCACGGGGAACAAACCCACTCTGCCCTGGCTGATACCTCCTTTATCTGCCAGCAGGCTCCCCCCAGAAAGGGTTTCCAGGGCATTCAGACAGTGGGCAAACAGCCTCCTCTGCCCGCTGCAGGCGGGAGAATGAAATGTTGTGTCCCTAGAACATCCCTGGGGCAGCGGCATCCTCCAGCACCCCTCGGCACCCCCCTGGTATCCAGCACAAAAAGGCAGGACCCCCCTGCTGAAAAAAAAAAAATCTGTGGGACACAGGCTTGAAATCTTTCACCCAGGGAAATATTTCTGCAAAGGAACTGCTTTGGGTTTATTCTACGAGGGCTACATTTTTCCGTGTTATTTTTTAATTTTCTCTCTCCCTTTCTCTTTTTTTTTTTTTCCTTTTTTTAATAGTAAAATGGGCTGATGGTTCTTTTAACTTTCAGTAATTTGCGGAAATTAAAAAAAAAAAAAAAGAAAATCATTTGCAACGCGACCCAGATTTAAATGGCACTCTGAAATGGATGTCGCCTGGCTTTGTTTTTTTTTCCTTTCTTTTTTTTTTTTTTTATGAACTCACTCCCAGAATGGTGAAAAATCTCTCAAATCTAGATCATGAAAGTGTCATGAATTGTTTTCCTGATTTTTTTTTAAATGTTACTGACAAATAATTATTCTGTATCTGAAAGGAGATTAAAATAATCTTCGTTTTACACGTAGCTCACAGAGGCATATTTTACCATTGGAAAATAAAGCAAAATTGTATAAACCAGAGAGACTTAAAATATATAAATTAGTAAAAGGGTGGAATCAGCTCTTTCCTCAGGTTCATGTGTGTAAAAAGGCACTTTTATATCTTGCCTGAGCTAAGACTATTGCTGCCTGCCTTCAGAAGTGGTTTCTTCCCTGAATTAAGTACCAAGGTAGTAAAGATACAGTATTTATAAGCCAAAAAATAAAGCAGGCACAATTTATTAAACAGCTACAATGTGACAATAAATAATTTTAATGTCAATCAAAATCGGATTATTGTCACTGAAATTTGGATTGAAAAGATAAAAGCCTGAAAGGGAGAATTGAAATCCAACGCTGGAGAGGATTCCAATATCTTTGTTCCTCGCAATAAATATTTTGGGTGAGAGTTTAAACCAGCTCATTTTTAATTTTGGGGAAAAAAGGTTGAGTGTGGTAGACTTTTAAGAAATATACTAAGAAAATATATTCATGCTTGGGATTGTTGAGAACAGCTTTTTTTTTTTTTTGTGAAAGTGAGAAATAAAACAATTTTATTTTATTGTATATTTTAAGAAACTGCTTGGGTTTTAATTTTGTTTTCAGTGTCAGGCAGTGGAGGGAGAGGGATGCTTTTCTTGGCCGGGTGAATATTCCCCCTCCTTCCTCCTATTCTGGAAAACCCAAACTCAGCACCCCTTGAATTAATAGGCCAAAGCCGCCCATGCTTTGGGACGGGCATTTTTTTGGTGCAGCCACACTGCAAAGGCCCGGGGAGCCCCGGCTGCTGTGGGGTGGCTCTGCTCCCCCACAGCCCCAGCACCAACTCCCTGCCTGCCGTGCTGGGGCCTTGGGGGCAAGGGTCCCCTCCCCAAACCCTCGCTCAAACATTCCCCTTTGCTCCCAGGGATATTCAGAGGGGTAACATGTGCATCTGGGGAGAAAGCAGCCCTTTCTCAAGGTGGTAAAAAACCCCAGAGTGGAGGCCGAAGACAGAGCTCTAGGAGAAGCATCCTCATCACCTATTTTTTAACCCCAAAATGGGGATGGTGAGGATGCTGGGGTGCAGGCAGAGCTTCTGGCCTCTGCTTTATTCCCCTGAGGGGCTGAGACCGTCCGGGCAGGAGAAGGGTCCCTTCTCGACCCCCTTCTGGACAGCATTGCCCAGCTGCCCACCGGCCTCCGGCAGCGGCTCTGCCTTGGCACCGAGTTCAAACCGTGCCTGAACCGGCAAATATTCAACTGGAGTGGCCGAGGCAGAAACACTCCGTGTGTCTCTAGGGCAACGTGTTTGTTCTGCATCCCAATAACGCCCAATTCCTCCTCGAGACAAAGCTCCCAATTATTTTTACAGGGATTTAGGTGCACGGCATAAATAAATACACCTGTTTTTGTATATTTAAACGTGGGAATGTGCACACCAAATTAATACCCAATACTGGTTTAAAACCCAGGGTGTCAGAACACGCGCGGATGGAGGTGTGGGCTAGGAGTGGGATGTCCAAGTTTGTCCCCAGAGCGGCTGATGGATGGACAAGGAGGAACCGGTGGGGGCCGGGTGGTTTTAATCAGCGTGTGTGTGTGACAATAGTTGGGTGAAGAAGGGGACCTGACACCGGCATCCTTGATTTGTTATAAATCACACACATAAAAATGGNNNGAAGGAGGGGGGGGGGGGGGGTGGGAATTAAATCTTGGGGATTGTGGTGCTTTTAGTGCCAACTCAATCCCCAAGCTGGAACAAAGCTTTGCCAGCCCTGAAATAAATGATGCTTCACCTAATGGCTCTCATCCCTTCCCCACTGCCTCCGACCAGGCAGCTTTGGGGTTTTAACGATGCCGACGTGATGAGAAGCAACGTCTGGGCCTGGTGCTGATTTTTACCAGCAAAGGTAGCCCTGCCAGGTGGGGTGGAGGCCCTGGGGGAGTCGTGGTGGGGAGGGGAGGCTCGTCCCCGTGTCCCCAGGTCCCTGCTCGGCCGTGGCTTCGCTGATGCTCCGCAGCCGCCGGGCTCCTCTCTCTGCTCAATTGCACAGCGCGCAAATGGAATCGCTCTCCTCGCTGTGTTTGTGGCCACGGGAGTGGAAGAATTACATTGGGCTGAAAATAGTATTTACTTTTACTGATTGAAAAATAGATGTTAGGAAAAAAAAAATAAAAAAAAAAAGCAAAAGCAGGAATTGAAACTATAATTACAACAAACCATATGTAAACTCCCAGGTAAACACTGATTATACTGTGTCATTTCAGCCAGACTTTATTAGTGAGGGAAGAAGAGAATCTTCTTTCTCTCTTCGCCCGCGGCGGATGCAGCAAGCAGGATCCCACTGCCTGCCATTTGCAGAGCGCTTTTCACCCTAAAAAATCTCAAGTTCGTGGCCTGATCCTGCGTAGCTCTCATCAGCTCCATTTCCTAGGTGAACTGTGCCATTCCCCTCGCGTGGGTCTGCTGGGAAGCTGCTGTGGGTGCAGGTCTGAGCTGCCCCGTGGCATCTCCTCTTCTTTTGAGAGAGGCAGAGAAGGGACTGGAGTGTGCCAGGGGAAGAGGAACTCAGGGTGTGGGGAGTGAGCCTGCTCNCAGCTGCAGCATCCCCTTTCTCTCAGGCAGTTCACAGGCCCAGCTGCAAGAGGACAGGGCTGGCCAGATCCATCCTTGGAGAAAAGCTGGAGGAGATGAGTGGCTGTAGCCTTGCCAGGCCCTTTGCTTGCTCCCCAGCAATGGGCCAGACCCCCTTTGTCGAGGAGCTGCATCCCCAGAGCCCAGCACACAAAACGCAGGAGAGGAGCATGGCTGGAGTATTGTTCCTGGACATCTGTGAAACACAGCATCCCCCTCACTCTCTGTCACGCCACAGTGTCCCACAAACCCCCCAAAATCTCTCCTCCCTGCCAGGTCTGGGGGAGACAGAGCAATGCCATCACAGTGCTGACATGTCAGTCTCCCCTGCGTCACTCTCAGGACACCTCAGAGCGGGTCGCAGCATCCCTTCCTCTGCCCTGCAGTGCAGGGGTCACCCGGCAGCACTGTCCCCTTGGGATGAATATTTGGGGGGCTCTTGCCGCAGTTTCCCTGCGGGGTGGATGAGGGAAGACGGGAGCGGAGGGGAAGAAGGAAACGGCGAGTAACGTGGGTGACGCCAGGTATCCTTACACAACGCGGCTGAGGGCCCGGCGGCCTTACAGCTTTGCCATAGTGGCACCCTGTGGCAAAACGCATTACTACAGCTGGCAGGGGCTCCGGAGGGGGACACGGCCCGGGGGGGCCCTCGCCCTGGGGGCTCACACCCTGGGGGGACACTCGCTCCCCACGCGCGCAGGGATGGGATGCCGGGGGCTGAACAGCGACTGGTCCCCTCCACCGCGGCATCCCAGTCCCCCGTGGCGGGTACCACCCATCTCTATGGGGTCAGCCAGGATGCTCATCCAGCCCAGACATCCCCTGGGATGGTGCTGGGATGCCGGCAGGCTCGCTGGCCATTGCACGCTTGCTCGCTTAGGGCTTTCTGGTGGCATCCGTGAGGCCGGGCGGCGTGGGCTGAGTGCTGGCGTGGAGCGGGGTGTGTGTGTGTGCGTGTTGGTTTTCTCCTCCCGGAGCAGACCCGGAGTGACGGAGCGAGCTCTTTGTCTGCCTGCGCCTGCCTGTCACGGCTCCCGGCGTTTCCCAGCCACCTTGCACGGCGCGCAGCCACTTTGGCAGGAGCTGTCTCGGAATTTTAATGCGGCTGATTAACGCGCCACGATGTAATCGTGGAGCCAGCCGTACCCCTTCCCTAGCCTTGCCTTTTGGGAGAATAAATAACCAAACCCAGCTGGGCACCCCCACCCACGGTGCCTCATCCTATCCTGAACTGAGCTAGAGAATGGGACCGAACTGGAGGCAGGAGGTGATCCCAAAGGAAGAGATCCTGATGCTGGTCCTGTCTCAGCCCAGAAAGCTGAGGGGTGTAACAGAGATGCCTCTGCCGTCCTGGCCCACGGGTGGCAGAACCGGTTTTGGGGCCGGCACAGGGATGTGTCAAGGGTTGTGGCACTGCATGACACGACAAGGAGTTGTGGGAAGGGTCACCTCTCCCTCTGGGAACAAGGGTGAGCAATGGAAAACTCCAGGCAGAAGGGGAAATGGGGAAGGGGGAGAGGGCGGAGAGGAAGTCTGTGTGCGGAGCAGGGAGAAGATGGGTGAGCAGATCTCTGTGCCGCCAAGGGGATGACGAGGGGGAGTTACTGACACAGAGGACACATTGCTAAATTTTCAATCTGTCCCTTCCTTAGGTGGTGTTGACAGAAGAGGATGGGTAGGAGATTTCAATGGCAGGCACACGTGTCCCAGGAGAGGGTAAGACACCAGCAGAGATGGAGCAAGAAATGAACCTTGGACAGCTGCAGGAAAGAAACCCAAATCTTCCTTGGAAAGTGGGGTCACCTGCAGGCTGGGGGCACCCTATGGAATACTCATCCCTCCAGACATCCCGGAGGATCAAGCAGCCATCAGGACCTGGCATGGGTCCCATCGGCATTGGGGAAGGTGCAGGGCTGAGCGAGGGGCTGGGAGAGACCCTGAACCCCTCGTCCGTGGAGCTCTTAGACCAGAGAGGGGTGCAGGAGGAGACCCCTCCTGAACATCAGCTGCTCTGGTGGGGCTGTGCCAGACCTCCACTGCAGCCAAAAACGATATGGGGAAGAACAGACACCAAACTCCCCTGCAGCGGGGTGGGGCTGCAGCTGCCTGCCAGGCTGGGTGTGGGGATGCTCCCAGCTCCACTGGCCCTCCCTGTGGTACCCACAATTCCCACGCAGTCTGCCAAGCCAAGCCCAGCAGAGACATGAGCAGCCAGAAAGGGAAGGAAGGAAAGAGGGGGCAGCTGAAGTGACAGGGAGCACAGCCTGGGCATCCCTGCGCTGTTCGTGTGCCAGCGGCTGGGAGCAGTGACATGGTGCATCCTTATGACACGGACATGCAAGGCAGGGTGCTCCTGGAGCAGAGCAGAGCAATGGGGGAGAGGGTGGGAGGTGCCACTCAGGACCCGTCACGCTGCTGGGGTGTGCCCACGGAGAGATGGGGAAATGTGAAAGGGACAACGAGGAACCAAGGGAACACCTAAAGTAAAGGGCTGAAGACTGAACAGATGAAACAAAGGTGGTTTGGGCTCAGATGGGAGAGAAGATCCATATCTGGAGAATCTCCTTCAGTGGGGGATGATTTCAGAGGGGCCATGGAGGTTTGAACGGGCTGAGGATTTGCCTGGGAAAGGTTAGGCTGATGTTTCCAGCGTGATTGCAACCAAGCCAGCTCTGCTGGGGATGGCTGCAGTATTTATTCATGGTGGTGAAGGAAGGGACCAGCTGACTTTTGGATCCCCAAAAGCATAAAGAGGGGGAATGGGCCCTTTCCCATGACCACGGACAATGATCGTACTACTTCACCTCAGGGCTTTTCAGACGTTAGCCATGTCCCAAAAATTAAATGATGAAGAAAGGGGGAATAAACCCCAATGCAAGCAAGGCAGCACAACCTCCTCTCCTGCCTTAGGGCTGTCCTCACCAAAGGCTCAACTGACCCTATTTTTGGGACCTGAAAGGTGAACCCCAAATGCAGAGCAAATGTCCCTTTATGGGGGTCTCTCACTTCACCCTTAGACCAGAGACCCCCCCATTTCCACAGCTGCAGGGTGCAGCCTCCTGGTCCCACCATCATAGCCTTTTGTCCCAAGCAAGAGCTTCCTTTGGGAAGGCAATTTCATTCCCATATGCACCTTCCCTGGTTTTCTTGGGGTCTGTGTCCCCCCTCCAGCATCCCTTTACCCTATTAATATCCTTTGACTGTCCTCACACCTGCAGACAATCTGGTCCCCAACCACCTCCACCTCCCCCCTTCCTCAAAAGCTTCCCTCAGCTGTCTTTAAGTCGTAGCTGAAATCTGCGGTATGTAGGAGGAGAAATTCAGTCTGACAGCAGTTTAAAACACCGCACTACTTGGCAGATTTAAATGCTATTTTAAATATAAGCTATGACACAATGGACAAAAATAGCATTGAAAATACCCTGTCATGTTCCATATTGCGAGGAATAGGGAAGCAGACCAGGCTAGAAAGGAGCAGAGAGAGGGGCCAGATGGAGAGGAGAGGTTATTTTGTCTGTTTTAAAGAAACTGGATAAATGTATTTCGTATGTGACTGAGTAAATGTGTTTTATGGAGCAACGAGCCAAAAAAAAAAAAAAAACCCTTCTCATGAAAAATCTACATATTTTATTTGATGTGGGATCTGCCAAAGCAGGTTTGCTGGTGAGAGGGTATATTTGTTATCAGGTTGTTTTGGAGATGCTCAACACCAGCAGCCACCAGCTAGTGAAGCTTGCTCTCTGCTGAGTCTTTTTCTTCCCTTTATTTATCTACAATTTAATAGGCTTTTGAAAGAAAAAGCCATCCTAAATACCTGGAAGTGACTTTTCACCTGCGCCTCCCAGCTTGGTGACCGTGCGCTGGAGGAGCTGATGAATGGCAGTGCTCTGCTGGGAGCGTCCCTGCAGGGTCAGCCCGTGGGACCAGGGAGGGATGGAGGGATGCAGGCTGAGCCACCACCGATTTCCCAAGGTACGTGGGTGTGTGGCTGGAAAATCCTGGGAGCTCTCCTGACGCTGCTGCTTGCTGGCATGGGTAGGAAGCACCTGGAGCATCCGGGTCCTGGGACTGCAGGGCTGCAGGGAGAGGTTTCTTCACCATTCTTCTGAATACGACCGCTGCTCCAAGCTGCTCTCTCATCACAGCATCTTCTTTCCCACCCCTCCACACGCGCTGTCGTACAGGGCAGGACAAACATCTGTCCACTCTTTGGGTTTGTTTCACGGGGGTGGGTTTTGGCTCCTTCCAATCCCCCCAGTATAACCAGCAGTAAATCTGGTTATGAGAATGACCTGAGGTGAGTCCAAGAGATTTGGGGAGAGGTCAGAATGTGAGCAAGTCTCAGGCTGCAGCACCGTGTGACACACTGGAAAGCCTGGAGATAAGGGCTGGTGTTCCACACTAGGCTGTCCCTGCATCCACTGCTAATCCAGCTGCAGCAGCCGAAACCAGGGGCGAAGGCACAGAGCGAAACATTTTTGCTATCGTCTTAAAAAGGTCTTTTTTATTTTAAACCCAACGTGTTATTGTAATAGAAACACACAATTTGAAGAGTTTAACCGAACAGTTCAACAAAGCCAGGTTAGCGTTAGAAATCAAAGACTGAGATCTTTCAACCCCTTGCAAATCACCACGGCCTGGGTAAATGTGCCCTCCAGGCAGATTTCTCTGACCATCCAGTGATAGATGCAAAAAAAGCAAAAGCTTTTTGTTAGGAGAGAGAACAGCCCTGAATCTCTGCTCTCATCTCACCCGCTCACCTCTGGGTGCCCACTCCCAGCCAGGGACCCTCTGGCTGGGCCCACCCTTGGGATTCCTGGGGACAGCAGGTCTGTGGGCACTGTGGAAAGAACTGAGACTTCAAGCACTGCTGGCATCAGGAACAGCCGCGCTGCTCACAGTGCCAGAAAGTCCACGAAGCTCCCAACTCATCACCACGACCTTGTCTGGCTCTGGGCTAAGGCAATTGGCAGAGCAGGGCACCTACACCTCCACACCTTAATAAAGATTTTAAAGGCTCCTAGTTGCCCTGTCTGCTGCAGGGCAGAGTCAATGGGCAGCAGTTTCAGCACGGAGTCTGGCTCCAGACACTTGTGCCAAGTGGGGTGCTCTCAGCAGCTCTCAGCCCTTGTGCACCTTGCAAAGGGGGGTGTGTACCCCTTTCGACACCTCCCTGTGCTTACAGAAACCCAGAGCTAGAGGGAAACGGGAGGATCCCTGGCAAGAGGTGAAGAAAAACCCCTGGTAGGGCCAAGAGAGGCTTTACTGTGCTACAGACCAAGTAGCATCACTGCTGCCAGAGCTGGCACTGGGCACTCCACTCGTTGACTGATTTTCATGCCCCACTCAGCAAAGCAGAACCATTGCTCTGTAAAAGCAGCTCTTTTGTGCTTCTTTTTTATTTCAGGTGAAAATAAAAGCATTTCTGTGTCTTTTGATCTGCCTCGCTTCCTTACTGACACCTTAAGGATGCTGACAAGCATTTGGGTATGGTGGGTCCCCATACCTCAGCAAGGCCCCAAGATTCCCTGGGGAATTGCATCCACGCAAGTACAACCAGCAGCAGAGAAGCAAAGCAAGGATGGGACGTGTCCCCAGCCCCCCTGCTTTTCCCTGGCCGTCATCCCCTGTTGCAGTACGAGCCTCAGGGTGCAGAGTTACTGATGCTCAGGTAGGTGGCAGGCCCAGCCCTGGGGGTACGCCAGGCTCTTGCCCACCTGCAGCAGGTATTGCAGGGCCGAAGCTGCTCGCTGGAGTGGTGGCATTGCAGTCCTGCCTCCTCTTACCGCCCTGCCCAGCTGCGACAGCAGCTCAGCTCCCTCCCTTGCTCTTTGTTAACCACTGAATTCATCTGACAACTCAAAGAGAGAGAGAGAGAGGGGAGAGACCCTGCGGCCCGCCGGCGCGGTTCCCCGGCTCCCCCTCTGCCCTCATTTGCAATGCTTGAGTGGGGATTTCTCTATTTACTAAGCTAACAATGTGGGTTCCCAGGGCCTGGGCTGATGATGACATCCCGGCGNAGCCGCTTTGAGCATGGCTCAAAGGGCTCCCGGGGAAGCCACGGGGCAGAGCGAGCCCTGGGGACCCGGTGGCAAGGGGAGATGCTCAAACCCACGTCCCACGACCACAGCCCTGCCGGCACGTCCCCGCAGAGCGGCAAATGGCCCCGCTGCCACCGCCTCCGTCCCCGGAAGGGTTAACGCGGGCTGCCACGGGTCTGCTCATTACAGGGTTAAGGGGGAGATGGCACTTGCAAATCCCTCAATTACCCGGGCCAGAAGGCTGCTCAGGAAGAGCTTTATTAACGGTTGCCGTCTTCATTAACCGCTTCTCCACAGCTGCCTAATTACGGCCGCCATTAGGCTCACTGGGTCTCCCCACCACCGCCCTGATCCCCGGCCCCCTGATTAACCTTAATTACACCTCCATCCTCGGAACCGCGTGCTCACCTGAGCGGGGCCACGGCCAGGGGCTCGGGGCTGCCTAATTGCGGGCAACCCCGGCGGGGCGGCGCGGGGAGGGGGCCGGGGCGGCCGTGGCCAGGCGCCCGCCGCACGCCAGATGTTCGCTGCTGAAAAGGCGAGGGCTGCCCTCGCACTGAGCTAAGCGGTGGCAATGAGATCGGTAGCAGGGCATTGAGGGAGGCGGTGAAAGGGTTTCCCACCTGAGCCGATGGGGCTCTGCTGGGAGGAGAACGGGGCTTGCCGGCGAGGGAAGGCAAAGGGTGAGGGTTGGGAGATGCTGTGGGTGCTGCTGCTTGTCCCCCAGAGCTCATCCCTGCCAGGGGACTAAGCATCCTTGGAATGCGGCGCTTGGAACTAGATGATCTTTAAGGCTCCTTCCAACCCAAACCTTTCTATGAGGATCCTTCTGGGTTTCCCCGTAGCCTTGTTCCTTTCTGGTTAGGCTATCGGATGTCTCCCGGGCTGGAAGCAGCACACGTGGGTATCTGTGCCCGGATGTGGTTGTACGGTGCATGCCCAAGCTCAGCATTTCAGGCAAGGCCACAGATGCTGCGGAGGGTAGAACAGATCCCACTGCCCTCCAGCTCTGCTGTCCCCAGGGTGCCACCACTGCTCCAGGACAGCCGCAGTCTGACGTGCCACCCGGGCCTCCTTTCACAAAGAAGATGCTGCTGCTTTTCCTCTCTCCCTCACTGAACAGGGTGAAGCTCAGATCCTTAGGCACAGGGAAAATGGAGCCGCTTTCTCCCTCTCCCGTGAGATGCCCCTGCCACTTTCTTCCCCCTCCTCACCACACACCTCCCTTTTGGGAGAAAATAAAAAAAAAAAAGATAATAAAGTTCTTATTTCCACCACATTTGCCATTTCCTGGTCTAAGTAAAGAGTGTCATAAGAGTGACAAGCTAAAAGCCACTGATTACTGTGGATTCATGGCATTTATTCTCCTCCTGAAAAGAGCAAACATCAGAAATAATGTGGTCCGGCCTGCCTCGGAGCCTAACCCTGCAATTAATCAGCATTCATGTGCAGAAGGTGCACGAGCATCTGATATGTAGAGAGGGAGTAATTAAAGGCAGATGCAATCTCTGCTTCCCGCAGGCCTGGGGAGGGTAACCGCGCTCCCCCCTCATTGGGGCGCAGCCCCCCAAAATCACCACTGCTCCCCCTTTCCTTCGGAGCAGCCGGTCACGCTTGTCCCGTTCGCCTTTGCAAGGTGCACGGGAAGAGCCTCTGCTCCCTGGAGCGAACGGGGCCGCAGCGACTCTGCATCGCTCGGCTGTCGGCAAAGCGAGCAGGAGGGTTGGGGATGCGGTATTTAGGCGAGCTTCCGATGCCTTGAACCCTGACATGGCTCGGTGACACCGCGAGGTCCCCGGAGAGGGGGATTGCTGCGGGCTGGAGCTTGCCCGGGACTATCACTGGCCTCCTCCCGCCGGGGTCTGCCCCGCTGCTCCCGCTGATCCTGTCGAGACCTTTAATCCGTGGGGGATCAGCAAATTAATCCACTAAAGCATGAAGGGCCTGAGCTGTGTTTAATCGCTCCCTTTTGTG
This sequence comes from Rhagologus leucostigma, assembly GCA_013397725.1. Lineage (NCBI taxonomy): Eukaryota > Metazoa > Chordata > Aves > Passeriformes > Rhagologus > Rhagologus leucostigma. The sequence goes on along the minus strand of VZTD01005508.1, from coordinate 594,126 downwards.
TCAGGGGACGGCTAAATGACCATACAAGAGAAAAACCCACAGAGGGGTCAGAGGGGAGGCGGTGGGCGATTAACCCCCGTCACCTCCCTCCAGGCTGCGGCGCGGGGTGAGACGGGGCCGAGCCCGCAGCCGCCGGTCCCGGCATCAGTTGAGCTGGTGTCCCCTTGTGCCCCGATGCCCCGTGCCACCCATCAGCGGTAGCACGGCGGCCCGTGGCGCTCTGTAGCCCCCCAGCCTGATGGAAGCTGCCCCAGCCGTCCGAGGTCTCAGCCTGGCTCCCAGCAGACAAGATGTTATCACGGCAATTACCCCCCAAAACATCCTTTGGGAGCTATTCTGGCCGAGGGGTCAGTGGTGCTGACAGCGGCCGAACGCTCCCCTTGCTCCCGGCGGAGGAGGAGCCGTGCCGGGGGAGGCTGAGCACAAGCCGTCTGCCTGCTCCGGCACAGATTGTGCCAACGCGTGGTTGAGCGCGGCGAACGCTCGCAGCCAGCACCCTTCAAAAATATCACTCGGGGAACAAATGACACCACCTCCCCCTCGCCATCCTCGCACACCAACGCCCTCGCCCAGGCAGGGGCGGCCACGCCAGCCTGGGTGCTGCGGCCCCCCGATTTTCCCCCCTCCCATTTTCTTCAAAAGGAGAATAACCTGCAGTATATATATATATATTTTTTTTTTTTTTTCCTTTCTGGAAACTAATGGACTCCTTAAATAGCAAAAATTGCACCCTGTAATTAAGATCTTGCTTTTTAAATGATTAATCATTCTAACCCCTTCCAGCGGCATCCCACTTACTGCTGCTCTCATATTGAAATGCAGATCTGAAAGGGAGGGAGCCGAACAGGTCTGTGGAGAGGAGCAATTAAATCTTCCAGCTGTCGCTGGTCCACCCCATCCTCCATTTTTTTCGGGAAGCCCTGGGCGTTGTCCGCCGGGCTGGCTCTGTGCCCTGATTCACATCCCCCTTTATCATCCTCTCATCTTCATCCTCCTTCCCACCTCCACCCCTTCTTTTCCTGTTGTCTCTTGGTTTCTGGGCTCAGTGACACTTTTTCACTGCAAGGTCTGACCTTCCTTTCCCTGGAAGTGCTGTCAGCTCCCCAAAAATCTGTCTCTACCCCTCTTGCCAGGTGAAAGGGGAAAGGATGTGAATGCATGGTAACATCAGGCAGAGGCCTTGGAGAACCAGCACTCCCAGTTCAGCCCACAACAACCAGAAGCCTGTTCAGGTACTGCTGCTCTGCATCTCTGCCTAAGCCCTGCGAGGCTGCACCCTCCTGTCCTTCGCTTGGCTTTCCTCCGAACCACATCCTGCGGCAAAAAAATCAAATCCTGCAAAAGACACCCATGAACACGTGCCGCTTCCCTGAAAGGGCTTTCCACAGCCTTGGCACAGCACCTCATCCACACTTCCCCAGGACCAACTACAGATTTCTCAGGATGCTTCACCAGGAAAACTGCTCTGCTGTGTATAAACCATAATCCAAAGAACGTCTTCTGGCCTGAATCCATCCCGTAGATTCTCCTTGGGTTGGAGGGTATCCTTCAGGTGTTTTCCAGAAGCATGCTGTTGGTTTTTCAGCCCATTTCTGTGAAGCCATGGGTGGATGGAAAAAGAAACTGGGGAAAATACATCAGGTTTCAGTCCCCAGCAGTGTCAGGTTAATGGCTGGGGAGGGGCAGGCTCCTTCCTAATCATCACCCAAAGGGGAAGGACCTGGGATGTGCGTTTCTGTTTCAGTGCTCTGAAATAAATCCCCCTTTCTGTCAGCCCCTCAAGCCAGTCCCATGGCAGATCTGTGAGGTGGATGGGAGTGCAACCTCTATCCCCACAGGCCAAGGAAGAACCTGGTGCTTTGGTCTGTTGAAAATGGACAAGAGTTTCTCCAAGAAACCAGAGAAGGGACTCTCTGGAGTTTCTGTGTCTGTCTGCCAGTTTGATTTTTCTGATACGGAAACAGAGGAGACAGGAGAGTGTGTATTCATATGAGATGGGGGAGAGCAAGTGGCAGAGAATAAAAGAAGATAGGTTAGGATGGGGAGAGAATGCTCCCCAAAGAATGGAAATGAGAGGAGAGCACGCTTTCCCAAGGGAGCGGAATGGAAAGGGGGTTCTTGTGCTGCTGTTACCTCTAAAATACTCACCTCTCCTCTCAAATGTTTCCGAAATAGAAGATTCCCAGAAGATCTGGGGAAAGGAGGGAGATTGGAGCTCGTCTGGACCCTCCATCCCACAGTCACTGCACGGCACATCGGGCCAGCGCAGCGCTGAGCCCCAGGGCAGAGCACGGGAAGGATGCTTCATAGTCTGGGGGAGTGAGGAGCGAGCCTCCTCCACAGCACACATCAGTGGGCGAGCCCTCAGCATCTGCACTGCTTCCACTCTGATTTTCGGGCTTATTCCTCATGTTCTGGGTAGCAACATCTGGCTAGGACATGGCTATACAACAGGACATGGTTCTCCCCACCAGGTACTGACCCGTCCCAGGGCACGAGACAATACTGCCAATGAGGCCAAGGGGAGTTCCATCCCTCCACCCTCGGCCTCTTGACATGGCTGTATCCAAGTGGGAACAGGGTCCTTATGTACCTTGTCCTGCCTGAAGGGTGTTTTTGTCCCTGTGGTCACCAGCATGTCTTTTAATGGCATGGACAACATTGACCAGGGGCTTCATTCCCTCCTTACCCAGTTAGAGCTCAGAGGCCTTTTTCCCGTGGCAAAATGGAAACAACATCAACAGGCCACACAATGAGCAACAGGGAGACACGCAGAGCACGAGATGCCCTTCCAAAAGGAATCATTCCTTGCAGCCTCCAAACTGTCCTGACACCCTCTCCCATATAGTCTGGATGCTCCAAAACAGCCAGTGATCCTCCAGGATTTTAAAGCATTAAATGCCTGTTTTTTTGCTGTTTTGGCTTTGGTCTTGCAGGGAAAAACATAGGTAACCAGGCTTGTACGGCCAGGAGCACCACAAGGGTTAAGCAGTGGGAAGCAGAGTGGGATACAGATGAGCCTTGATGGGACCAGATTCCCAGAGCACCATGAGGAAAGTCAGCAAACCCCACCAAGCTCTCTATTTATGGATCCCTACTCCTCTGCATGGCCCCTTTCTTCCTCCCCTTTGCTTTCCTCTTTTTACTCCCTGCCCTGAGTTGCAAGGCGCAGGACCCCGTCCCATCCCCAAGCCCCCTCCATGCCAGCATTTGCATTTTCACCAGCCTTGATTAATGCCAGAGCCTGTTTATAGAGTTACAATCTCCAAATTAGGTTGCCGAAGGCATCCCGGACCAGCCCTGGAAAAATCTCGGTGGCTGAAAGGAGCCATAACTAAGCCTCAAGCAGACGTCTTTATTCAGCTGTAATTGACGTTTAACAGACGTCTGTAACTTCGTCTGGACTTATAAAAAAACCCGAAAAAAAGTTCTCCCCTCTCTTTATGTTCCCCCCTTTTATCCAGCAGTCAAAAGTGTAAGAGCCCACCACACCGGCCCCACTCGGTCAGTGTGCAGCAGGGGCCGTGACAATAGTGGGGCTGAGACAAAGCCGCAGCCCACGCTGCACACACTGGCGCCTTGTATGTCTATTTACCTCCTAGAGTGGTTTATGCTAATTTATTGGCGAGCAGCGACCACTCCTGCATACTGATGTGCCGCCTCTTCTTTCTGAGCGGGGGCCCTCGTCTGCAGAGAGGCCCGTGGGGGGACCCCCTTCCCCGCTGGCAGCGCCCCAGAAAAGGATGCTGCGATGCTCGAGGCTCCCCATGTGCTCCCAGGCCATCCAAGCTCCCATTCTGATCCCACGATGGCTCTTTATTTTGGTTTCCTTTGGACACGGGGTGCTGATGCCGTCCCTTTGCACAGGGATGCTCCGGGCGCTGGAACCAAACAGGCAAACCAAGCCCACAGCCACAGGAGCTAAGGGCATGGAAAGAAATGCTATAGATAGCTGTGGAGACAAATGGATTTTCATATAAATATATCTCCATGGTGTTCTGCTGACATGTGTGAGTACGGAAGGGTGCTCACAAGTCAGGAAGACACTAGAAATCAGGATAAAATTATTTTCTTCTTTCCTGAGTGCTTACATTGTGTACCATTCTTTGCGGCACAATGGTTTATTTCAGCACTGGGACATGAATTCTCAGATCAGGTTTTACCTGCTAGTTCTTGAAGGCAAATTTTCCTTTCTTCCTCAAGAAGACATGGTGCTGCTCAGCCCCGGCCACGGAAAAGCCCTCGTGCTCTCCTGCAGATGATCAGACCATCAGGAGGACAGTCAAATCTCTCTGCAGACCACATCCTTCCCAAACAAGGGAATAGAGCATTTTCAATGTAGAGACTACCCAGAGTTACAGGCTAAATTGGTTTTAGTGGTTCAGGATTCCCCAGAGAAATGTGAAGCCATATGGGATGCTCCTGCTCTCATCCACAAAGCACCTCCCAGCACCCGCCAAGCACAATCCAAGGCAAAGCCAAGGCTTGGAAGCAAAGCCAGCAGACACAACCAAGACAAAAGGAATAAAGTCAGGAGCAGTTGATTTTGATGGTGTGGACTTGCTGTATGTAGCACACGGAGCTCCTAAAAACCTGGTCAGTGCCACGACAGTGTGAAAGTAAGGGGCAGTCAAACCTGGGTCTTCAGGTCCACGGTGTGAGCATCGGGTCATCGTACTGCAGATGAAGAAGTCAAGGAGTCAGAGAGCTGATCCAAGAGGAACAGGGGCCATTTGCAGGTTTAACCAAGCAACGGGCCAGGAAGCTTTAAGATGTATGTCAAAAGTCATTCAGGCTCCCCAGGAGAGGATGAAGGGAGTTGTACTCCCTCACCCCCCTCCCCAGCTCTCTCGCTGCTCATTCACACAGGTGATTCCTGGCTGCAGAACAAGGCAGGAGACCTGTCTGTGCAGTGGAGAACATGACTCATGGCTGGCAGAGGCACACAAGAAGAGTGAGAAATCTGGCCTGAAGTACCAGAGGAGTGCTAAGGTCCCAAAGCTGAGAGCTTGCCTATGCCAGAATGGCCAACAGCCAGGAAAAAAGGGTAACAGACAGCTAGGTAGGACTGTGTGAGAGCCTCAAAAGTCGGCAGACCTTGTCTGTGCTTTGCTGGCTCAAGCCTAGAGAGATTTGAATATGTCCTTCAGAAGCTGCAGGCTCGGAGGGATTTATTTGGGGTGGAAGCCCTCTGCCAGGAATGGAAAACAGCCCACACAGCCATTGCTGCCCATGGCAAGCACAAACTGATAGAGCACCTGCACCATAACTCCACCTGCCCCCAGAATGCCAAACGTAGGTACTTCTGTTCCCAGGACGACTGGAGAAAGTCATCATGCCTCTGATGTGACTTAGGACAACCTCTAGGCACTGGGAAACCTGTCCCATTGCCCATGGCACTGGAGGTGGCTGTGGCATCAGCACTGGTGCTGCCCCTTCAGTCATCGAGTGACCCTCCACAAACTGGAGGAGAGCTCACTCGGCCGGAGAGGCCGGTTTGTCAGCTGCTTTGTGCTGCTAAGGATCCAGAAAGGGGCTGTATCACAGCCCTGGATCCAGCGTTTTGTGTTTCAAACCAGGAGGCTCAGGGTTTCTTTCCTTTCTGTGCTGCTCAAAGCAGCAGTAACTTTTGCATCCCCTCTGGCATCTTTCCCTGGGGTTTTTTGCACCGGCTGGGCACAGGGCATGGCCTGAGGAGAGGGAGCAGCTTGTGATGCCGTGCCAGAGCGGTTTATCTTTCCCGTGGAAAAGGAAACAGCCTCTCTGCATGTCTCTTCCACAGTCCTGCACGTCAGTGGAATGAACCCTGGTCACCTCTATCAGGAGATCAAGGGCTTGCAGGAGTCTGAGGTCAAGCAAGACTTCCCGGGCTGAGGTAGGAGCGAGCGGGTTTCTCCAGGCTTCCTGCAGCGGTGGAGAGGGAGATTTCCTGCGCAGGGCTGCTCACAAAGAGCCTGAGCTGCCGTGCATCAGTAACACTCAGGGATGCCTTTGCTCAGGGCTGGCGAGGGAGGCTCGGCAGCAGCACCAGAGAGTCACTGGAGGGGTACACGAACGAAGGAGAGCCTCCTTCCTCCCCTCAGCACTCTGCCTGCGAGCGAGGGAGGGCAGGGCTCTGCGAAGGTGCCAGCCCAGGCCCTGGCAGCCTGCAGTCCTGCCTGCACCGCTGCCTTGCAGGAGAGGAGGGAGACGCGAGCACCATGTCTTAGGCGAGGGCACCTCATGCTGGCAGCTCCAGAAATAGCCTGGAAGCCTTTGTTTTAGCGATTTCCCTTCTTTCTCTCAGGGTCACAAGGCTGGTGCTGACTGAGTAAGAGGGTGCTCTGGAGCAGAGTGAAGCTGTGGGGACTAAAAAAGCATCCTAAACCTGGAGATCATCCTCCTATTTCCTCTGCCACATGTTCCCCTGCAATACCATGCCCGGAGCCACCCCTGCATGAGGCCAAGCCAGGTTTTTCTTGGACACAAGCACCAAGCACCTTCCAAGGCGATATCCCTGAGCTCCCGCTGTGCCCAAACCCAGCAGGATGTGCAGGCTGTGGGGTGGCTGCCCCTCCACAACCCAGATAGGGACACCCCCACGTGTGGTAGCAAACCCCAGACATTTAGGGCTGTTCGCCTGACCCCAATGCCCCAGTCTGCCCTCCAAAGGCTTCTGCACTTTCCCTTTCCTCCCAGGGCAAGCTGCCTCAGCAGGGGCATCCCCGGGCCTCGCCGGCGAGCTGTTATTTGCCAGCCAGAGGTGGGTAAGAAAAGAAACACCCTCCCTAAAAACCAAGATGTCTGGTGTGAATATCCTGATCCTGCTAACCCGAGGGCTCGGCTGGAGCCGGCCGCGTGCAAGCAGCAGCCGCGGGTCTCGCTTAGCAACAGGGCACGGAGCAGCCCGTGGCTGGCAGGGAGAAAAAAGGGTCTTTTCTTGTCGGTGAAAGATTCATCGTTGGGCTGAAAGTGGCCCCTCCCCTCTTTCAAATACTTGTCAGCAGGGAGAATACAGCTTAGATACTGGGCTGATCAGATCATGGCTAATCTGTTATTCCTGGCCGTGAAAACTGCCGGAAGACTTTCAAACAACTTCACTGGGAGCGTGTGCGGCGGGAGGGAGCGGGCAGGAGATGCCGAGCCGCTGGCAGCCCCGTGCCGGCATCCTGAGGGCATCCCCTGCTCGCGAGGTGTGCGGGAGGGGCAGCACTGGTCCCCCACCCCGTGCTGACCGGGGCATCCTCAGTGCCATGGGCAGGGCCGGCAGAGGGGAAGGGGTCAGTGCTGAGCAGTCGAAGATGGGCTGGCCAAAATGTCCCTGTGGTGAGAACAGGCTGTCCCGGTTGCATGGCTTTTTCTCCCAAATGAGGTGGTTTGAAGATGTTTGTCGCTGTTGAAGGACAGTTGCCACTCATGTCTGGGAGCCTGATTGAGGCAGAGAGCACCAGAAAAAGAAAAAGATGTCCAGCTCGGAAAAATCGGCTTTCCTCCCTCTGGGCTGAGATGTTTGTAAGGAAAAAACCAGACCAGACAAGTCAGATAATTTGTGCACTCAGTGCTCTGCAGAAATTTCACATAGTGGCCCAGATTCCGCTCCTGTACGTGCCGGTACATCAGAGAGATGCAGTATCCTACAATATCTCCTACAAGTCCGGCTATGCCCAGCACTGGGGCCAGTGTGGGTTGCCAGCCCAGGGAACGCTGCACCCTCACTGCCAGAAACCCACTTCTCCCTACAAAACCAGGGTAGGTGGAGCTGCTTTAACCACTGCCGCTGCACACACGGGTAAGATCTGATCCCCAGGCCTGGCACACACTGCTCTGTCTCTCCCCAGATGCTCTGCATGCCCTTACATCTTGGTCGTGCACCTTGCCCTGCTCCCTGGCTTTCCTGCTGCTGCCTTGTCCTGCTGCATTCCACGGTCAGCTTGGCTTTAGCCCTAAATCTGCCTCTTCTGGGCTCAGCAGTAGCTTGGGCTATTGTCCAGTACATGCCACGAAGATGGACCTTTGGTGGGACAGCTCCGTGATAGAAAGGAAAACTACCCTGAAGTGGCCCAAACTGATGGTAGACTGTGGGAGGGGGATGGATGCCCAGCAAGCCTAGGGACTGGCCTGCACCTCGGCAAGCTCCTCTTAGTGAGGAATAATTAATTACCTTCTCGAGGATCTTAGCTTCAGCCCTTCCCTGCTCATGCCCCAGCCCAGGAGAGGAGGGAGGAGGAGACGGCAGCGAAGAGGGTAGAGAATTAATTGGACATTGTGTTGGGAATCGCCTCCTGGTTGCTGTCAATCTTGGGAGTGAACAGCCTCTTGTCTCACTCAATAGGAACTTTATATGCTCCTTTAATCCTTCAGTCTGTATTGTCAGAGCTTCCCCCCTCCTCCTGTCTCTCCTTCCCACCACAGGACTTTTGATGACCCCAGCTGTCTGAGGCAATACAAAGAAGCCCCTTAACTAACACCCTGTGATCTATACAGGCAATAAAGAGGGTCCCCTTGACAAGGATTTGCGGGCAGAATATATGCAGATGCTGGGAGGTGCTCGGGTAGGGAGATGTGCCGGGAAAACCACTGTGCGGAGGGCACGGCTCCTGGCCCTGGGGATGCCGTGGCCCGAGCGGGCATGTGGTGCAGGTGAGGGGTGGCCAGAGAAAACCAGGGCTGTCTGGGGCGGGTTGGCCATTGCGCACCCTGCCATGGGCTAAAGGAAACAGGAGTGCCCCGTTCATCAGGCCTGCGAGGCCAAGCCATCCATGGGCACCTAAATGGGGGGCTCCTGGCCCATGCCCCCCTGTGCTTTGCTCCTTGACGGCCACCTCCCGAAGTCAGGAGGCCATGCTCCTTCCCACATTAGCACATGAATGGGGTTAGGGGTGGGGGGGAGGTGTGAAGGGGGGCAAGCCCCCACTGTCCACTCAAGCAAACAATTTGGCTAGCAAATTGACATAATTACAAGGGACAGAGAGAAAAGAAAGGCGAGCCCCCTCCCCTGCGCTCCAGAGGGCCCGACCCCTGCCGAGTTACTTAGACCCTTTGTGCGACTCAATGCTAGGTACTGATGAGGGGACGTATGCCCTTTTCAAGGGCCCTAAGCGACCGGCTGCCCTAATCTGATTACAATTTACAGCGCTCCTTCACAAGCGGCTGGAGCGGTGCTCACGCAGGCGTGGACACGCCGGGCCGGACACGCACGCGCTCGCTCCGGCCCAAAGGTAGGTGTGTGTGCGTGGCAGAGGTGGGAGGATGTGCACAGTGGCACCACGGCCGACAGCGTGCGAACATCACCAGCAACGCCCACGGCGTGGTTTTCAGCGCGCCACTCGTGCAAGGCCAAGAAGGCTGAGGGCACGGCTGTGGGGACATGCGGCTTTGCACACACGGGCACACTGCCAGCAGCAGATACGCAGTGGCCAGCGGCTGGGGTGTGCAATGAGCCCGTTTCAGCCCAAATCTGGGGCTGGCACCGTGTAGCTGCGCTCGTGCACACCAACACACGCGTGGGCACGGATGTAGTAAGCAGAGAAACCCCCTGGTCCCGGGCGGATCCACAGATGGGGCTCCTCTCCACCGAGAGTGGGGGACAGCAGAGGTGAGCAAAGGCCTTCTGCCAAAATCTCTGCAGCAGCTTGCAGGAGCAGGAGTGCGAGCAAAGCCCACCACCTGCCTATTAAAAGAGGGATTAAACTATGCTGTTCCCCCCCCACCTCCTCCCTGCTCTCTCTAACATCATCCCCTTGGGGAAACCACCACCTTTACATGAGATTTTCCCTTTTTTTTTTTAACCTCTTTTCTGCTCTGTGCCACATGGATCCCAGGGGATTAGCAGCCAGGCTGGGCCTTCCAGCCTCCTTGAAGGCAGGTTGTTCCAGCCACCCCCCCCATGGGAACCTGCCCCAGGACAACTTTGGTCAATGCCTCTGGTGCTTCCCAGCCAATTTGTACCACCTAATCCCCGCGAGTATCTACAGCCCCTTTCTCACACGTTCTCCCGCCTGCCGGAGCAGCCCAATCCTCTGCTCTCCACGCTCCCCCGTTGAGAAACCCTCCGTCCACTGCTGGGGCCGCGACTGCACTTCAAACGCGCCAGCCCGATCCCGGCATTGTTTGCCAGGGAATTAAAACTGCACGGCCAGCCCCAGAGAGTGATTTAGGTACTGAGACCAGACCGAGCCCCGCAAGCGCACGGGCAATAAAACGCTTCGCTGCCCAGCAGCCTGGGCAATTTAGGTGTCTTCCCACGAGGAGGAGGCAGAGCCCAGAGGGCCAGGGAACTGGGTCAGGGCTTCTTCTTCCAGCACGCGCACATGCCACAGGACTGTCTCCCAGGGCTCACAGACTCGTCCCACAAGAGATGTGGGCTGGCCACCTCGCTGAAGCAAAGACGGTCACCCAGTCTTTGCCATTACCGAACCCCACGGCCCCTTGCAAGCTGCTGGGAGGAAAGATCAGAGGCCACGAAGGTTGGACGCACAGATGATCTGGGACACAGACGGAACTCAAATGGTGTGGGATGGAGGGACACCAGTCCGGTGACACAGTAGGAAATGCAGTGCCCAAGAGGTCTGCTGCCGCTTTCAGATTTTGCAGACTTGCGGGGAAAAGTTTAGGACTCCCTTTTCGGAATGACGTTGTCTGTGGTGCCTGTCAATAAACATCCCTGTGCTGGTTTCTGATGCACTCTCCAGATGAAGCTGTGAGCAGAAAATGGCTGTTACATCCCTTTCCCAGTGCAGAGAAGCTGGGCGGAGATCTCCCTCCTTCAGCAGATCCCTGCACAGGGAAAACTGCTCTACCTTTTCCCATCCCTGTCCTGGAGAAAGGATGCAGCTCAATGTATGCTTCAGCCTCTGCAGGGATCATTCTTCAGAGACCATTTCTAACCCCTGTCAGACCTGCCTTTGCCATCATAAAATAAATATACAATACACCACTCGCTGGCAAGAGGGCCGGAGCTCCTGATGGCCCAGCTATGGTATTTCTGAATTTCTCCTTAGCCAACCAGCCCTTTCCCTCCATCCCACACTGCTGCGGTGCTTGAGACCAAGCCTATGGAGGATTTCAGGCCTTTTATTACTCTTCCTTTTTTCAATGGTGAGGTTGTTTCAGGCCAAATGGAGGCAACGCGTGTACAGGAGAGAGTGTCTCCCGTGCCTGGCTGTCCCCGTCCCCGCGCCATGGCAGGGGAACACAGTGTTTCAGCACCTCCTCCTCTGTCACAATGTTTTTCAGCTCCACCAAGCAAAGTGTCCAATTAGAGCAGAGCCTCTTGCTTCCATCTTTGCCGACATTTAATTAACATGCTGCTGCTGGCAGCCGATGACAAATTCCAGAAACACGTTGTAAGGGGTTTTTGTCTTTACCCAGCATGGAAAATGAGGGTGTCATATCCCAAGGGGATGTGAATAGCTACTTTTGACTCCCCCCCTCAGGTGTAAGAATTATAGCTAGATGCAGTGAAGAGACCTATCAGCCCTCCTACCTCCTTCCCCCCCCCGCCTTTTCCTTTCCCGCTCCTCACATTATATCACCCTGGAAAACATGTAGGATTTTAGGCCTGGTTTTCATCCCTGTTTCCTCCAACCCCGGCGGAAGCCTGATGGTCCAGCTGAGAGAAAGGGACTGTCCTCTTCCCATCAGAATAGCACCAGTAAGTGGAAGGAGCCATCTGATGACACTGGAAGAAATGACTGAAGCCAAAAGAGAGGAAAGGGTCCTGCCAGCCTGTGCTGTACGTGCAAACAAGGTTCCCAAGGTGGATGTCCCAGTAGGGCAGTTCAAGGGAAGGCGATGGCAGAGGCCATCATGTAGGAGTGTAGCTGGACTCGCAGCTGGCCCTCAGCCCCGCTGTGGATGGCAGGATGAGTGCAAGGACAGCTGCTGCATCCCAGCATCCCCTCCTCAAAAAGAACCAGCCTGGCCTGCGCTTCCCGCAGGGGCTCAGCCCGCACTGTGGGGGCTCATCACCTTCTCGATTGTCATCTCAAGGTGCCAGCTCCCAAACCAAGCGTCTCCCCAGCCCGCACTATCTAATACAGTATCTAACTAATACACCCAGCCTGTGTTGCCGCCGTTCACGCCTCCACTTTGTCCCCGAGGCACCAGGAGTGTCCCAGCGCCTCTGCTTTTCCCCGGGCAGCCAAGAGCTCTCCTGGCAGCTGCTGTGCCGCTGGCGGCAGAGACGGGTCCGGACGACATCCCATCCCGCTCGGCCGCTGACACACGGCAGCGCAGGCCTGGAAAGAAGAACACGTCTTTATTCATATCCACAGCAGCTCGTTACAAAAGCGGCAGAGTAGGGCAGAGCCCTCGTCGTCACGGCGAGAAGACGATCCTCCGGCCCCGGGAGCGGGGCGAGGTCCTGCGGCGGGGAAGGAAGGGCGGCGGCGGGGCGCGGCTCAGGGCGAGGCGGGCTTGTCGGGGTTGTGCATGTGGTACGCGTCGCTCTCCTCGTCCTCCGGCACCTGCGGCAGAGCCCCCTGAGCCCCCCGGGCCGGGCCGCGGGCCGACAGCGCCATCTCGTGCCCCCCGCCCCGCGCCCGCCCCGCGCCCCCCTCACCTCCCAGTACACGTCGTCCTCGAAGCAGTTCTCGGCCGCGGCGTCCCCCCAGATGGGCAGCTTCAGGATGCCCCCTGGAAGGAGGCGGGGCGGGGCGGTGGGCAGGGGGCCGTGAGGGATGCAGGCGGTGTTCGGGTGGTCCACCCGAGGGGGCAAACGCAGCCCTGGCGCAGTGCTCCGTGCCGTCCCCGCAGGATGATCCATCCCACCGGCCACGGGCAGGAGCACACGGATGCTCTGTTTGAGCTGCAGGCTGGCTCAACCCTCCCCTGTCCGTGCTCCCCTCTGGCTTACCCACAATGGCCCCCCCAGCAAATGCCATCAGCAGAGACACCACAATGCCGGCCGCCTGGAACCCTCCCTGGATGCTGGGTGTCCGCGTCTGGTACTCGCCGGTGAAGTCGAATGCCTTGATGAAGCTGGCGAGGGCAGAAATGGGGACAATGGCCCCTGGCAGGAGACATTCCCTGGCTCCAGAGGAACCGTGTTGCGCTGCTCTCTTGGGAACTCTTCCCTAGCCCCATCCCTCTTCTACAATGGACCAGGAGAGTTTTGCAATGACCAAAACACTGCTCCACTTCCTTCTCTGACCCCTGGCAAAGCTTTAACAAGGAGGGGCCCAAAATATAAACATTCGCTTTGTAATTCAGACTTTTAGCCCCACCTGACCCCACAAAACAATGCAAGGGGGAGGGAGAAGCACTTCCCTACCCATTGTGGCCCAGAATAACGCCAAACAGCAGGACTGTGGCTCACTTTATGAGGCCACCAGGAGTCAGCTTCGTAAGACGAGGCTACAGTTCAGTAAGCTCAACACAGTCAGTGGCCCTATGTTTTTGAGGGACAACTCTGAACTATTAACAAAAGCTCTTAATTGCTCCCTGCTCCCAGCCCACAGAGTTTCAGGTAAAATCTATTCTCAGGGAAGATTTTCAAGCCATCTTACCCTTCCTTTCCATATACATCCTCCGTGGCTGCAGCTGCTGTGATGGCCCCCACAATGCCCCCAATAAGGCCTGGCATGGCATGGAGGTTGTGGATTCCACACGTGTCCTGAATGTGCAACCTAGACTCCAAAAAAGGCTGAGGGGAAGGGAAGTAGAGAGAGATCAGGGAGATGAGTGTGGCCCTGGAAAGGAGTAGTTCCTTCCATGGAGGACTGGGATAAGCAGAGGAGTGATATTGTGTCCCATTAAAGAGCTAAGGGCTTGTAGACAAAGATGTGAACCAAGCTCAAGATAAAATAACAACAAATCCTCCAAACACGCTCCTGTTGGGAGCATGAAACTTCCCGAGCACTTTGGGGCAGCAAAACGAGTCAGAAGCGCATCTCATAAGAGATTCTGGAAAGCAGGAACCGTCAAAGGGAAGTGAATCCATTTCTGGCCTCCTCAGCAGGACCAGGGCTGCAGACCCCTCGAGCAGCACTCACCGTGAAGTAGACATACCCCACCGTGGACACGATGCCAGAGATGGACCCGACAATGAGGGAGCCGTATGGAGTCAGCATCATCTCGGCGCTGGTGCCCACGGCCACGCCGCCGGCCAGTGTGGCGTTCTGGATGTGGACCTGCAGAAGCAACCGCCCTGCCTTGGCATCTCAGGGAGACTGCAATTGCTCAGGGATGGTGCAAATGGCAAAGTGGGAGAGTCAGCTCTGAAAATGTTTCCAGAGGAAATATCGGGGCCCATTTTCCTGCTTGGTGGTGAAAAACAAGAAAAGAACAGGCAGCTTCTGTCTGCAGCACAGGTGCACATAGACTCCCACTCCCCGTACCACACACGTTCTTTGCATCCACAGATATGAGTGAGGAGTTGTGATGAGATGGAAATTGTCTCACCCGTGTGTCATGCAAGCTCTGCTGTCACAGAGACATGTCACCCACACACCTAACACGTACAAGTCAGCCCCCCGATTGCTCACGAGCTGCTGCGCAGGCCTGGTTTGCTGGGGAGCGCTGCCAAACACGGCTCTGCAACACGCCCAGCAGAGCAGGTCCAGTCCCTGCTGTGGCTTGGGTCCACCACAGGCAGGGGATCACCCCACACCTCAAGCCCTGCAGGACTCATTCCTACTTTCTTATTTCAGAGTTTCTGCCTGGATGCTGGTTTCACCATCATGTCCTGAAACCCTCTGTCTGTTCAGCAAAGCACAAGTGCCAATTCTTTCCTGGACTGTTGATCAACCTCATTATATGTACCCTGGGCAGTGCAGAGATCTCCGCTCCCATCTTACCATGTCAAGCTTGCCCTTCTTTTGCAGCATGCTGGAGAAGGCCATGGTGGTGAGGACACAGGCGGCCAGCGAGCAGTACGTGTTAATGGCAGAGCGGTGCTGGGCGTCCCCGTGATCAGAAATGGCTGAGTTAAAACTGGGCCAGTACATCCACAGGTACAGGGTGCCTGGTGGGATTGGGCAGATGGGATGAGGAAGAGAAAGAGAAAAGAGAGAATATAGGGATTGAAAAAAAACCTCTAAAGAAGGTATTTCTGCACAGGGGCGAATTACATCCCATAGTCCTGCTTCCCCCGAGCCGCACCCCGCATAATGGGACCAGCATCAGGAAAGGCTGGCTGAAAAAGGGAACCAAAATGCATCCTTGTGTTCCCAGGCACCATCTCAGCCCAGCCACTGATGAAAGGAGCTGAGTAACTCTGAAAGGTCAAAGCCCTCTGGGATACAGAGCTCCTCAACTCCATATCCTGGTTTCAGTTTTTCCCAGAGACACGGGAGGAACCAGCCCTGTGCAGCCCAGCGGTCCCCATGTAGCAGCACCCCCGAGATGAGGGCTGACTCACCGATCATAGCAAAGAGGTCGGAGTGGTACACGGAGCCCTGCTTGTCCTTACTCTGCTCTAGGTTGGGTCTGTACAGGACCCGTGTCACCGTGAGGCCGAAGTAGGCTCCGAAGGTGTGAATGGTCATGGAGCCACCCGCATCCTTTACCTGCAGCCATGGGAAAACAGAGGTTTGCTTCTGTGATCGCCACTCATTCTGGAGCTGAGGCCTGATTTGCATCATGCCCAGCTTGTCTGAGCACTTGACAGAGGGATGCAGTGCTCCTGAATTGCCAAGCTTTCGTGTAAAACCCCAGAAGGTTTCCCTTCTCAGGGAAGTACGACCCACTGCCCCTCTCCTTCATAATCTACTTTTGCTGCCTGACTTCTTGCATTTTAAATGCTTATGAAGGCAGTGGCTTGGTGGAGCCATAGCAAAGGGAGACAGTTTGGAGAGGTGCAGAGAGGAAGGAGCAGAACAAAGCAGGTACTACCTAAAGCCTTACATGAAGAAGGTTGAGGAGGATGTACTCGTTCACTGAAAAGAGTGTGACTTGAAACAAAGTCATGACGAGGAGCTGGATGGGGCTGGTTTTGCCCAGGATTGCCCCAAAGGCGATGCACACGGAGCCCACACAGAAATCAGCATTGATCAGGCTGGAAAAGGGGAAGGAAAACTGTGGTTTAATAAGGAGATACTCCTCTGTGAATCACTCTCACCTTCACCCAGCTCTAGAGATCCCACCTGAAGACAAAGAGGTGATTAGGAGACATCCCTGGATTTCCCACTGACCTTCCTCCCATCCTTACACCCCCACATTATTCAGGTAATGTGGACGATACGTGTTCTCAGCACTGACATCCGTGGTGCTCGCCTCGGCACTAAGGGGTGACACTCATCTCAAGTTTCCCTTTGAGCAGTACCACCACAGTGGCAGGTACCTTTGGACTAACAGGTGGAAAGCAAGTGGAAGCATGTGGAGGGAAAACAACGGTTTAGAGACTGATTTGTGTTTGACACAAATGAGGGACAGGTGTTGCCAGCTGCTTGGCTCTCCTTCCAACTCTTCCGCTGGCCAGGCAAGAGGTGCCATCCCAGAGCCCAACTCCTCCTTACTTCTCCACTCCGATGAGAATCTTCCCGTTCTTGAAAGAGTGGAACCAGCCTTGCATCAGGAGAGCCCACTGGATCCCAAAGGCAGCAAGGAGGAAATTGAAACCCACAGCTCCGAATCCATAGCGCTTGAGGAAGGTCATGAGGAAGCCAAAGCCCACAAAGATCATCACATGGACGTCCTGGAAAGCTGTGCAGAGGGAAGGGACTGTCAGCTCTGTGAGGACAGCAGGGCTGCAAGTGCCACATGCATTTGGCGTTGAAAAGAAACTAATTACATCAGAAGCAGTAGGGGGGAAATTCAAGAGAAGATGTGTGTTTGCCTCATGTCCACACGTTTCTAAGTCTGAAAATGGCTCAGCTTTTGCAAACTGGCTTTTGGGTAAAAGGCTCAGCCTTTAAAGTAAATGTTTACTAAAAGCTGTGTACAAAAGAAGACCTGAGAGTAATGGAGTGTACAGAGGAAAGCATTTTTCTATTCAGCTTGTTTTTTCCCCTTTTGTAAAAAACTCGAAAAATGTCGCGTGAAATGAACAGTAAAGTTTTGTTAAAACATATAAGTGGTCATTTTGGGTAGGTCCAGTCATTGCAGAGCCATTGTTAATGGCTCAGAGCAAGGAGAGCACAAGAACAAGGAAAGTTTACAAATACATTTTTAAATGCTTTGGAAATCAGTGGCAAAATACCCTTGAAACCAGAAACCCACCTTGTGAGATTTTTAGTGCTTAAACCAGAGGGACCCAGTTCTTCCCACTAATGGTCAGACCTGCTCACTCGAGCCCCTCAGATGCCCTTCCCCGGGGGAAACCAGATCTGTGTGAGCCTCTTGAAAGACCTTCTTGGTGCAGTAAACCTGCTGTACTTTTCAATGCTGCACGTTTCTATCAGATAAGCATCGCTTTGCAATTAACTGAGCTGAAACACTTGCATACTTACAAATTGAACCATGCAAACCCTCACACTGCAGGCCACTCAGCCCACGGAAAGAACAGGAGACCCAAGGCTGGGACCCGCCCTGGGGGGCTCCCACCAGCAAACCCATGCTGTAGAGCAGATAAGAGATAAACCAGAAAGTTCTGCGTTTTGCAGTGCACAGATCTTTGCAGCCACTATATCCAGCAACATCTGTGCACCTCAGAGCGGGTGTAAGCTGAGGGCAAAGGAAATTCAGTGACTGCAAGTCCACTCTACCCCGAACCTGTGGTGAAATCCATCAGCCCCTGGTCCATTTCCACAGGGCTTGTGTCCGCTACTTCCACTGAGGGCTGGTGAAGACTTGCATGAAGTGCAGCTCTGCAGAAGCCATGACTTTTGTCCTTTTGTGCTTTAGAAGATCTTGCAACTTGTTTAAGGATGAGCATTTGGATAGGCTTAAGCCGTGTAGTGCCATGCTAATCTGCTTGGTTTTAAAAAATGCCCCCCGTGCCTACGAAATCACTCTTAAAAAAGGAAGGAGACAAGATCTGCAGCTGGCACTGTTCAGCAGAGGTCACTTCAAAAGCACTTCTCCACATGTCCTAAGAACCTTCCTTCCTTAGTGTGGTTTTTCCACACAATCCCACAGACTTTCCCTCTGCAGCTGTATTTATTTCCCCTCTCTCTTTTCCAGTGCAAGCAGCACAATATACAGCTAGAATTATCTGCTGCCATTTGCATTATATATTCATTCTTTCATCCTAAAAGCAGAAATACACACGTCAGAGCTAAAGCTGTGGACTGTGCGCCTTCCAAAAACCCAGAGGATCCCACTGGTGTGTTAGACCCTGTGCAAACTCAGGAGGAAGAGCAGATCTTTCTTCAAACCGCACCCAGTCTAAAACATTTTTCTAACCCTTGCCTTTGTTTTCCCTTAGTAAGCATAATATTGTTATCCAGCACAGGCATTGCCATGCCCTAAAGGTTTTGTAAGCCTGCTTTTGCAGGAGGACAATTGCCATAACCATCAAGAGGAAGTGTTTGGGCTTTGGGAATGCTACCCGGGATGAAAAATCTCATTTCTTTTTCCCTAGAGAGCAGATGAGTCACTCATTAGGGAATATCCATATGCAATCCAAAGTGAGAAGGAATTGTCACACTGACTGGACCTGGCAATGGGCACCACTGACACAACCACGCATTGGCTTCCTGAAACCAAAACAACTTCCCTCTGCCTGCCTTCCCAGTCATCTCTGCCTTGAAGGACCTGTTTGTTGGTCACTCCTATCCCACTGCCATTGCAGACAGGTCCTGTGGACAGCAGTGGTCGCAGATATGTTGGTACAAATGATCTTGGGGTGTTCAACCACCACATTCTTCTGAGCAGCACTGGATGGACAAAAGGATTAAAATTCCTGGGCTTGGCCACGTTGTCATGTTTGTCCATCTTTGCACAGACAGAATATTCTGATTAGATAAGGGAGAAAGAACAGCTGTGCTTTTGGGCATGTGAACTCTTCCTCAGATCTGAAACTGAAACGTAATTCAAAGCTAAACTGAGCAGTTGCCCTTAGATTGACTTAGTTGTGTTGAATCCATGCAGCCATTTGAGGGGGAATATTTGGCACTGCAGAGCAGGAGTGGGATATGAGGACAGAAGAGATGTCACTTCCTTAGCTCCTACACACTCTTTCTTGGACTCCTGATGTCCTCCCAGCACACCAGTGACAAGAGCAGCCCTCAGGCACTGCTTCTGTTTCACACCAACCTGCGTGGGGCTGGTCCCAAGAGCAGATGTCCAGGGAGAGCCCAGGGCAGCCACGACCGTACATGAACCTGGAGGCTGACTGAGCAGCGGGTTTCTGTAAGCCAATCCTTTTCTGAACTAGCTAATCCTCAGCAGCCACAGGTTGCTATAGCTCCTTTGATTTAGCAGGTGTTTTTAATGGAAATGTTCTAAATAGATGCATGACTCAGGCCTGTTGCTTCCTTGGAAACAATTGCCTACAGAAGCAGCCTGTTCTGAAAGGCTCACAAAGATGACCAGCCCTGGAGATCAAAGCCACCCAAAGGCACTGCCTGGTCACAAGGGCTTTAACCTTCCTAATAATTTCTGTGTCACTACAATGCAGAGACCCAAGAACCCTGGGATCCTGGCAGCTTGGGAGGACTCTGGCATTGAAATGCCAGTAGCTAAAGGGTAATTCACAAGTGAGGGGGTGGACGGAGGAAGAGGAGGAAGATGTCACAGGATCTCGACAGCCGCTCCTCTGTGTGCACAGAAAGGCTTGCTCTGATCCAGAGCTGAGGGAGGGGGCAGCAAGCTGAAACTTGCAGAGTGTTGGGAACACGTCAGCCCTATTCCTGGGAAAAAGACGTCACGGTACCTTGCTGACAGAGCCCCGAGGCACTGGCGGGCCATGAGGCTTTTCTCTTGCTCTTTGGTGAACCCCAAACCAGCCTCAAGGCAAGAGTGCGACTTTCTAGCAATCGGTGGAGACAGTGCCTCTGACAGGCTCTGCCACAGGACAGAAGAGGATGGATGGGATGGGATGGGATGGGATGGGGACCAGCCAGCACAAGGATTAGGCTTGCAGAATACTCACAGGGGTATCGGAAGTAGAAATCATTCTCTATGTCACTGGTCAGGTTCATCTCTCGCTTCTCTTCCTCCCAGTGTGCATCAGCTTCGGCGCCGAAGCGCACGAAGACCCCAAAGAGGACGATCATGGCCGCCTCCCAGAGGAGGCACACGAGCGGCAGCCGCCAGCGCATGCAGGTGTTCTTCGCCATGCCTTGGTGCCTCGGCCTCTCCATCCACAAGGATTCCCAGGGGACCGTGTGAGCCTGCGTCCCCTGCGTCCGCCCAAGGCCGGTCACATATATAGGTCAGAGAGGGCGAGGTGGGGCCCAGGGAGGTGCCTCCGGCAGGATCACATTTCAGAGCACTGGAGCTTCAGCAGGGTTGTTCCTCTAACCCACCTTCCTCCCCGGGAGGAGGGAAAGGCTTCAGCACCTTTCCTCCGAGCTGCTCCGAGCACCTCTGAGCCCTGCCTCCACAGGGACGAGCAGATGTGGAGGCCAGTGTGAGTGGGGAGTGGAGCCAGGAGTGTCCAGCCCCCTGCTCTGCCCATTCCCACACCCCTTCCCTGCCTCTGGCAGGAGCACCCTGATCCCTGCTGTCCCCTCCCTCCCGGCTCTGGGTGCTCCCCTCACCCCCCTCCCCAGCTCTGCGAGCGCCCTTCCCCAGCTGGCACTGAGGGTGAAGGAGGGGTGCCCTTTGCTCCAGCTCTTGGCTTTTGGAAAAACAACTGTGCTGCAGAACCGGAGGAAGAGGAAGGTGTGTGCTTCAAAGCAGGTACCAAGATCCTGCATTGGGTGCACAGACACGTGATGGCCCCGCCAAGGCTGCCACAGAGTTATAAGGATGTTCAAGTGACACGTGTTCCATAATTTCCCAAAGCGATTCACCCAGAGCATCCTCCTGGCAAGGCAAACTGAGCTGGGGCTGCACAGCCAGGGCAGTACTGTGAGATGGTGCTGGAGGCCTAAACGTCCCCTCCTCTGGTATGGGGTTTCCTTTAATTAACAAACACAAACACAAAACCCCATTTTGCCTACTGTTTTGAATTATGTGCTCTTTCCCCAGAGAGCCGGGCAAGTCCTTCAAACGGATCCCAGCTCCTTCCTCTGCCTGCAGATCCCTGGGTTGCCTGTCAGTCTTCAAGAGATGAAAGACTGCAGCCCAGGCAAGCTGCCCAAATTTGCTGATGGCATCTAATTGTGGCCTGCAGGCTGAGCAAGCAGCACTGATTTTGGTGTTGATTAGGCAATAATTTGAGTTTATTATTTTTTCTTGTGTGCTTTCTTCTCAAAATGACAGATGGCAGAAAAATGCTGTGGATGGTCTTGAAGAGACTGACGGCCACACGAAATCATTCTCCAACCTCATTTGAACCCCATGCAGGCAGCAGGATAGAGACAGCGTTGGGAAAAAGAGAGAAGCCCATCTGCCTTAGCCCTTACCCTGCATGAGCAGAGCTCCATGTGACTGGGGTCACTTTTCGGGGACACCTAAAGCAAGCGGATGTTGCTGTTGTCCGAAGGACGAGCGCTGCCTCGAGCGATGCTGCTCAGGGTGTGTTTTTAGGTCTCCCATTGCACAGGGTTTCTGCAGGGCAGTCTCAGCTGTGCACACCAGGAAACAAAAGATCCCCGGCTAGAAAGAAGCTGAAGTCCCCAAACAATACTGGAGCTCTAATTGCTGGAGCACTGTTGACAGTTGCATGTTCTCGTGCCAACTACGTGGTGAGACCAGCATTCTGCCCTGCCCTAGAGCAGCCCTTAGACACCTCGAAAAAGGCAGCACAGAGGAGCATTTTAAAACAGAAGGGAACTTGCTAAGGTACTGTAGCCACCAGCAGCTATGCTCTGTGATTACTCTAGCAAAAGAGTAACTACAGAGCTTTTCTAATCCATGGCATCCCTGAAATGGCAGGGTCTCTAGAAAAGCAGCTTGCAAAGCCCTCGTGCAGCCCCAAGAGGCAGCAGTTCTGCCCCACCTGCTGTCCCCAGCCCCTCTTCCCATGTGTGGAGGCCAGGAACAAAGGCTAATGGCTTTTCTGCTGGCCTGATAGTCTCACCTTGCTGCACTGCCTGGCACTGCCCCTCCTTATCAACCTGCAGATCAGCACTTTGTCACTGCAGTCCCATCAGGGCTGGCATGCTCCACTGGCTATCCATGCTGTGAGAGCCCGTTAAAGGACCAGCTTCTCTTCAGGCTCCTTTTGAGGGCCAGGATAACACTGGGAAGGCTGATGGGGCTGTGCCAGCACGTATCTGCAGCAGCGCTGGCACAGTGCTTCCTGTGATGGGTTAGACCACCATTGCATCCACTCTACAAGATAGCCAGCTGTACGGTTGGACACACAGGGCAGGTTTCACCATGCCCCAATAACAAATATCAAGGTGCTTAAATGTCCTGTTGGAAACTCCAGGCTGGTGTGAGCTTGCTCCACCACAGAATTTCACCCATCACGTCCAGCACCTGTAAAAGCCGCAAGGTTTCCCCAAAAAATCACTGGGATGATGCTGGGGGAGAAAGAACATTTGCCTTTCTGCTTAAGAGATGTGGGACTAGGTCTGGCAGTGGCCAGGTCTTAGCTGCCTTGGGTGGGGGTTGTACAGTACTGGTCCCAGCTGGGTCTCTCCCCGTTTCTCACTTTTATGAGCACTAAAAATATTTGAAAGGCGTACAGACAAAATCGAAAGCACACAGAAATCCCTCCCTCCTGCCAAGAGGCCTTGGGGCAGCTTCACCCTGAAGAGGAGGGAATGGGTGCTCCCCGGAATTAGTGGTCAAAGCAGCCACTACCAGTAGCTTTGGGCATGCAGGGTGGAGAATGAGGATGTGGGGAGGCTTGGAAGCCTTCGTTCAGCACAAGGGAGACTCTGGGCACTGCTCAGTATCAAAGGTGACTTGTTGCTTGTGCAGGTCCTTGAGGAGTGACCTGAAAGCAAAGCATCTGAGTCAATACAAAACAAAACTTTTTTTTTCAGGCTGGCTCAGCAGAAAGGCAAACAAACTTTCCACTGGGGCAGGACAGAGTGGTGGTATGAGGGGAGATCAAACAGTTCACTTAGGTCTGGGCTTTCTCAGCCCCTTTTTTTAGCCCCCACCATTAAGTATCCCTTGGAGATAAATGTTGGAAACAGGACAAAATAAAGCGAGGCTTTTTTAAGTTAAAAAAAAATCCTATCTGGATCCAAGTGTCAACCAGACGTGAGCCAAATTTACAAATGATTTTTCTTGTGCCCTCTCCTTCCTCCCAAGAAACAGCATTTATCAGCAAGTAAATGATTGTCCAGAAAGAACCCAAGGACTGTTTGAGAGGGAAGTCGGTGTCCTTGTGGAGCAGGCAGAGAGGGCAAATGTCTCTGTAAGCAGCACAAGCACGGGACAGCAAGAGAAGCAGAGGTGTGAGCAACTCTGGCTGTCACACTGGGAAACACTGTCCCCTGGGCTCAGCCAGCACCTCTGCTGGCTTTCCCAAGAGCTGGATAGGCTTCCAGAACAAATACACTGTAGTGGGCAGGAAAGGAGAAGGAGTTTGAGTAGCCAGCAGCAGTTCCTGTGTTGGAAGCTGTCAGACTTCGCTGGGAAACTCCCCTTTGCCCTGGGTTTGTTTCTGGTCCCAGGTGGACTGTGATAAGGCAGGTTTTGGTCACACTCTGCTAAGTGTCCTCAGCGGGCTGCTGGGACAGGTGCCAGTGGCTGGACAATGGCAGTGACATGGTGTGGTCGGCTCTTCTTCAGGGCTCAAACAGCAGAGCGATACATCGGCAGGCAGCACGGGATGTCAATCCCCAGCCAGGAGAAGGGACCCACGGCTCCCCAGGGAGCCCACATCCCCAAGGCTGCAGGCTGCCCTCTGCACTTTCAACCAGGGAGACCTGTTGTCCTTCTCCTGCTCTTGGTGGCAGGTTACTCCTGCCCACCCGGGTGGATCAGCTCCTCGTGTTCCAGCTCATTAAACCCACTTGTGTTCACAGTCACCAGCAGAGCCGAGGTTTAGTGCCCGCTTGTCTTTGTTGCTTTATAAATACGACTGGCTGCCGGTGACACTGGTTTGGGCTGGGGCATTCAAGCTCTGGAGGCCAGGGTGGAGCGGACACCTGGGTGGCTCTGCTCCGTGGGGATTCCTCTGCCCTTACCCAGTGTGGTCACAGCTTGACCACCGACACCACGGGGCAAGATGTGCTTCAAGCCCGGCAGGGAGGGGATGATCCTGGACAGGGCAGCTGATGACAACGCAGGGTCTTTGTCCTCCACACGCGCCAGCCCCTGTCCAGGTGCCCTGACCCTACACCTTTTCATAGAATCATCAGGGTTGAAGAGACCTTTACGATCAAGTCCAACCATCACTGTAACCCCTAAACCACATCACCCAGCGCCAGATCCAGATGCCTCTTGAACAGCTCCGGGGACGGTGACTCCACCACTTCCCTGAGCAACCTGTTTCAAAGCCTGACCACCCGAACACTGATTTTTTTTTTTTCCTAATATGTAATCTGAATTTGAATTTCATCCATACGGGCCCTGGGCTGTCCTTGATGCCCTCCAGGGAGGCTCGGGGAGGAGGATGCCGTATCGGCAGGACCCTCCGGGCAGGCTCTGTCTGCCGCTGTCCCTGTCCCTCCTGCCCGCGGGCGGTAGCGGGGATGGGGAGGTGCCGGTGTGCGGACAGGCGTGGACCTCTAGCGGCGCTAGAGGAGCCTGCCCGGGTGCAGGGCGGGCAGGACCGGGCGGGTGTCGCGGCCCAGCCCCGGGGTCGCGGCCGGTGCCCGGCGAGCGCTGCCACCGCCGCCCGCTCCGCGGGTGACGTCACAACCTCACAACCGGTGACGTCACCGCTACGCGCGCCATGCCGGCTTTAAATTTTAAACCGGTGGCGGCGGCCAATCGGCTCGGTCCGCGCGCTGGTCCCGCCCTCCGCCTCGTCACTG
>VZTD01005508.1:540024-569035 GCA_013397725.1 Rhagologus leucostigma | reverse complement strand
GCTCGGGGCACGGGCCCCCGCCGCCCTGCCCGGCCCCGCGCCGCGCGCCGCCCTCACGCACAGCGGGCTCAAGGAGACGCTGCTCGACTTCCAGTGGGACCGCCCGGAGATCGCGTCCCCCGCCAAGCCGCCCCGCAGGAGCCGCAGGACGGGGCTGGCTGCCCGAGAGCCCCCGGAGGCGCCGCCCGAGGGCTTCGTGAACGCCGTGTTCCTTTTCTCCCCCTGCCCGCACTCGCGGAGGGAGCTCCGGCAGTTCGTGTCGGGGAACGACGCCCCCTCCTCCCCTGCTGAGCCGCCCACGGCGCAGGAGCTGGCGGAGAAACTCCTGCCCAAGAGTGTTCAGGAGTTGCTTGCGGAGCAGAAAATCACCCTGTTCTGGGTGGACACTGCCGACTGGGCTCAGGTAACGAGGTTACACCGCACAGCTTTCATCTGTGAGCACTAGCGGGACATCTGCCACGCTACTTTCTGGCATAAGTAATCTTTGGGTGGTAGGGAACCGTGCCAAGGTTCACTTACTGCCACATAATCTTTAGCAAGGGACTGAAACCTGGAACGGAATCATCCACGTGGAGACTGAGATACATCTGCAGTGGAGTAGCTGTACAGTGTTTATTGATGGGATGTCTTGTGCTTTGACTTAGGGGGGTGTTATAGCTGTTCAGAATTGCAGATAAGCAGCCTGATAGTTCAGGTGTGTAGATACCAGACTTTGAAAAAAAAAAAGAGCTTCAAAATATTGCTAGCTTTTAATTCACTGGGAATAGCATTTACTTTGTTAGGCTCTTGTGAAGGCTGTTAAAGTCCATAAAAACACTCAGAAAGCACCGTGTTTAGATGCTTTGCATATGTTTCGTATGCCAGCTTTTCTGAAAACGTGCAATCTTTATTTGTTTGCATGAAAGCTCTCTCACTGCCAACCTTAGCTTGAGACCTCTCTGTTACTTTTATTTCAGCTGATCGAATGCCCGGATCATGGTGGCTACTGGACAATGTTCGAAGTGATTTGTCAGACGGGGGGCACCATTTTGCCAGCTGAAACCTTGGTGCACTGTTTGAGTCACCCTAGGGCGGATGTTGCTCCTGGCTTCCTTGGAGACTGCAGGTTCCCAGTGCCACAGGCTGCGCCTTGGACCACGCTTCTCCCGCTGGACGCGACTTTGAACTGCTTGTTCTCCAGGCCGTCCGTCTATCAATCCGTGTTTCCCCAGCAAGAAGGAACATTGTTTCTCAGCATGCCTGGTAATAAAAAAAAATGAAAGAAAAGTACAGATGTGCGTGGTAGTAACTGATCTTCCATGCAGGGTCCTTGATGAGCTTCCCTTGTGAATAACATGTGTAGAAGTAACTTCAGATATTTAAAAGCCTAGGTATTTTTTTTTTTTAAAGTTCTGCTTGTGCTCTGCTTCTGATATGAGAACTGTTAGCCCGTATTTCTGATTTAGCCTATTCAGTTTTCCATGCTCCTAGAAGTTTGGATGAAGAGCTCTTTGCTGGTCCCGCCTTATAGAGTTGTACTCCCTTTTCTCATACAATTATTCAGTTTAGCTGAAATAAGAACACACATTAAAAGCCCCTTCAAAAGAAAACAGATTAGCTTTAAAGCAGCATGGGCTTTTTCTTTAGTGGTCTGTCTATGCACTCAGCTCCTTGAGAGCTTGGGAAGGAGGTCAGTTCTGTAACATGCTTACTGCAGAGTATATTCCCCATTTCATCTTGGAACTCACTTTTTTTACATTGAAGTTATCTCTTCATCTAGATGGAAAAACCTTTTTTACTTGTTTTCAGACTTTTACTTTATCCTACCCTTGCACAGGAGAGGAGAAGCAGGAAAGCTGTGCCGTGATCCTGGAACCTCTTGCCATGAGCCAAAGAGAACTACAGTGTCCAGTCAGCATCTTCCTGAAAGGAAGCTTGACGAGTTGGAGCTTGGCACAGGCCGGCCACTTCCTCACAGAGAGCTGGATACTGCAGAGCTCACAGGCTGAGCAGGGAGAATGTAACAGGTCTCTGTTTCATCAGCTGTTGAGGAGTCTCGTGGCTGAAGGACTGCACATGGTAAATCTTCCTCTTTGCCTTAAACTAATACCTGCTCTGAAATGAGCTGTGACAAAAGGGGTGGCAGTATCATGTTGTGAAGACAGTAATAATGATAATAAATGCTGCACTGCAAATTGCTCATTTGAAGCTAAATTCAGAACATATTTTTTGAGATCATGTAACTTTATGACCTGCTTGTAAAGTATCTGTGCTCCTTAGCTCTGTATTTCTAGATAATGTAAACTTCTCTTTTCCCATTTTTTTTCTTTTAAAATGCAGGTTGCTGAGGTATCTTTGTCTAAAACTTGGTGCCCCTGCACAGCTGTTCTGTCACCACTTTCTGAGGATACTGCAGTTCTGACTGTGCTTGGTCCTGGGAAGACTGCTGAAATTCAGGGATGCAGCCTTGAAGGAGCTGTAGTGGAAGACTCTTCCCAAGACTGTGCTACTTACCTGCCAGAGATTGTGAATAGTGTGTTGAGTAAGATTGACATGTCAGTGGAAGATTCTCTGGCCAGTCTGGGTAGGTGTCAGGAATGTAAAACTTGCCATCTTTAGATCGTCTCCAGATCTGCAGTGGAAAAAGTCTAAAGTTAACGATTTTCTCCTTGAGGAGGCTCATTTCTGGGACTTGTTTGTTGTGTCGTCTGTAGCTCAGGCTTGTGATGTGATGCAGGAAGAAATCAGTATGGGTGTAACTTTCTGTTTTATTGACAGTGTTAGTTTGCATTAGCTTGCAGATAAAGCACATGTGCCTGGGGACACGTTTTTAGAAGGAGGCTTCCTAAAATGTGTCACATGGGCTATCCCTGGCCAGTAAAGCCTTTGGGTGGGACTGCAGCAAGGAGGCTGCTTTTACCTCACATGTTTTGTGTTAGAGTGAATCTTCTCATCTTCTGATGTATTAGCTATGAAGTTGCCTCTCCAGGATCAAAGGTTTGGGAACCTCTGCCTTAGAGCCTCTGTGAAGGCTGGGACCTTCTGCCACTTAGTCCAGCTATTCTAATTTTTGTGTATGTGTGTGTCTGCTTACAGGAGAAGAAACTCCAGTGCCAGAGTGGGTCCAGCGGGAACTGTCCCACACAGGGGGCTGGCATCCTTCAGTGCTGGAAGCGTGGTATCCTGCATCGAATGCTTGTGGGGCAAGCTCAGATCTGATGGAGTCATTCAGGTATTTTTCTGAACGTCTATGAGTAATAATCAAGGATTTCTGCTTCTTCTTAAGGGAGTATGGCTGTAGCATTGCTTAGAGTTCTAGAATTAAGTGCCTCTTAATTAGTAGTGCTTTTATTTTTCTACTCAGTTTACTGCTGGCTTAAATCTTGGTGTATAGACAAAAGAAACTGGGAATGGGTTTTTTGGGTATCAGTTTGTGTGGATCAAAATCTTGGTAGTTTCAGGAGTTAAACAGGTCACTTAAAATGACCTTAAGCTACTTGGGGAATGACAGACTTGAGCTTTTATGGGATGGTAAGATCCAGTGCAAGATACTGAAGATGTGGTTGTGTTCTCACAGTTGGTATTTATTTGGAATGAATAAGCTTGCTTTCTTCAAAGAGCTTGCTGAGTGAAACAAAAGAGAGCCTAATGCAGGGTAGTTTAGAAAGCACAAAGCTGCTGATTTAGTTTTGTGGTACAGGTCAGCACCAAATCCATTGTACATTAATGTAATGCTTGTTTCCAGCTTGGTCTGACCCTTTTAGAGGGTGGTTTGGGTTTTCTGCATCTCCTGAATGTGTTGGGGAACAGGTGCTGGAAGAGTTACTAGTGTGTGCTACTTGGATCTATTGCTGTGGGTTGGAATCTAGAAAAACCTTGCTTCTGTCCACAGGGAAGAAGGGCTACGCCTCCTATTCCCACCTTTTTTTGATGACTGTATTGTTCTTTCATATAGGCTCCTGCAGATTCCTTCTGCTAACAGGAGGGATGATGCAGACCAATGTGATGTGGAGCTCTCAGAAAGTCTGTCTGAGCTGTACCAGAGAAAATTCAGTGAAACCTCTGCTGCAGCTGGACCCGGAAATAACAAGAAGAGACGTATGTATACTTTGGGATTATGTGTGCATGTTGTCAATAAAAGATGATGCATGAACCCTGGAGATCTGTACGCTAAGTAGTAGCATGCTTTGGATTATTTTATTTAGGGATAATTTCATTTACCTATTAGTATCAGGTTTGTCCTGTAGTAGAACTTGAATTACTGTAATTCAAGGCTGTGCAGTGACTGACGAAGCTGTTAAAAGCAGCATGCAGAGCTCTGCAGTTTAGTTAGCTGTTGAAACAGGGACTGCTCCAACTACTAGTAAATATTGCAATGTCTCAATTTTTGTTCTAATTAGAGAAATAAAACACTTTCCTCTAGAAGAGTTTAATCATTGCATTTCTCTACGCTAACCACAGTTGACTTCACCCTAGCCTCATGTATCTGCAAGTCCTACTCTGTCAGCTGTTTCTATTTCTGTGACATAAGATCGCTTCCTATATATATAACTTTTGGTTAAACCTGCATAAGTTCTTATGCAGAGCAACATGCACCTGCTTTTTATTTGAAGAAGCAGCTGCCTGCTACGCTGCCTGTATGCTCATTTCATGAAGGAATACCAACCTTTTGGGCCACGTTTTCTTCTAGGAGGTTACTAATTTCACTTCACAGTAATACAGAATTTAGTGTTGTGCTCTACCTTGGAATGGAGTTCCTGCCCCAGCGTGCCTGATGGTAGAACTCTTTTTTGTGGCATTGCAGGTGGGGTTCCCCGAACTCCAGTCAGGCAGAAGATGAAGACCATGTCCAGATCCCTGCAGATGCTCAATGTAGCAAGACTGAATGTAAAAGCTCAGAAGTTTCAACCTGATGCTGTGCCACCAGCAGTGAACGAGAAGATTCCACAGAAGCTTTCAGCAAAAAGATTGGATGAAAAGGTTGAAGGAAAGGAAAAGGCACTTAAAATATCAATTGGTGTGTGTTAAGTCCTGTTATCTTTCTGTCCTGATACATCCCATATGAACTCTTGATATCCTGGTGTAGGAGTCCGTACAGGATTTTTATGGAAGGGAGAGCAGAGGATAATAATGGAGTATTCAGTGCCAAGGAGCAGATCAGTGTTTGAGTTTCTGTATCTTCAGCATGGCAAAGAGTAGACATTTCTTCCCATCCTTCTCCCATTTAGTTTCTGTTTCTTCACAAGCTAGTGTTACGGCTGCTTCTGGGGTTTCTTGCCTTGTATCCATCTGAAAAAAGCAATAAGGATTTACTTTTTTATTTTTTTAACCAAAATAAATAGAGAGAAGCACCCAGCAAGGTATAATTGGAAATGTAGTCCTATTTACTAACTAGGCAGAAATAAAGAGCATTTCTTGACTGCTACAGTAGCCTGAAAGTTTGCTGACCTTAAGCAAACTTTGTTGATTATAGGATTGATTTAGCTAATAATATGTCATGGGCCTGGACCTGGAACTGCTTCTGTTAGTGTTCTGTGCTCTGGATGCATCTTTGCTGGAGAAAATATTTGTTACTTCTTCTGTTCCCCGCTTCAGCTGGGGTGAGTATTTTATCAGTGAGGTGTGGGGAACAGGCATTTAGTTAATGTAGACCATTTCCTTGCAGACTTCCAAACAGAGGAGGAGCTGCAGTCCCACCTGACTGCGAGCTACCAGAAGGCTGTTGCTGAGGGAATTCCCTCATCTGCGTGTGCCCAGAATATGATCATGGCCATTAAAAGGTTCTTGAAAATACAGGATGCCAAAGAGAAAGAGGTAGGTAAGAGCGTATGGGCAGGGTTGTTACTGATCTGGAAGTTAGAATTTTTACTGTTTTGGGCTACTTTTCCTTCACATTCTCTGAAGTTTTATGTGCAGTTGCACCATGATCACTGACTGCTTCTATCTGTGAGGACTCAATAGTGAAAAACTGTGGATGGTTGTAAAGAATGTGGGAAAATCCAGTTTAGTTATTGTTTTACAACTTTGCTAAACGTTGCAAGACGTCTTTTCTTTACAATGACCTCCTTACAAATTCTAATTTCAAAGACAGTGTTTTTAAAAATATTCTTGCAAACCGTGCTTTAAAGAAGGTGCATCTTTTGTTTTTCCATTACATGGCAAATCTAGGCTTGGCTTTGCCAGGAAAGAGAAATTGTTCAAGGTATTTCTTACAATCTTTAGCTCTATTTATATGCTTAAAGTAATCTGAAACCAAAACTGGTAAACCTGTGATCAATTGAACAAAAATACTGTGAGAGACAAATCCAGAGGGGATCCCGAGTGAAGGTGGCCTGGAGGTGCGAGCAAGAAACCTCTGTGATTTCAAGCTCTAAGTTGTTCTATGTCATCATAACTCTTCTGCTGAAAAGTAATTCCTTTCCTTGAAAGAAAAGGAAAAACCAGAACTACTTCCAAAAGAATGGGTTGGAGGGATAACTGGGGGACGAGGGAGGAACCTGCCCTTCAGACAGGGAACAGAGTTGAAGTTCTTGCTGTCATTATGTGCCTGCAGGTGGCCTGTGTGGAAAGAGTCAGAAACCATCTCCTGAAGACCAGCAAAATGCTCAGACAACAGCATGGCTCACAGAAGGAGACCAAAGTCAGAGAGTATGAGACACTGTATTTACTTCAGCTTCTGAGATACTGTGGGGTTGGTTAGATGTTTTTAATGGTGGCTTTTTTGTACAACTGGAAAAGTATTTACATGGGGCAGATATTTCAAGGAGAATCTCTGGTTGCAGTAAAACCATTTCATTAAATGCAAATATACCCATGCTCTGTGATAAGCACTGCAGCCTATATCTGGAATGAGGCATCTCCCTTGCTACCAAAATTAAATGCTAACTAAATTTTGCTGTCAAAAGGAACCACTTCTCTTCCCATTGCTTTTTTTGAGCACACCTTTTGCAGTAAATATGCTGTTTCCATTAGAAAAAGAGGTGGTGGGTAATTACTTGTTTTCTTAGGTGCCGACTTCAGGTATTTTTGCGCCTTGAGTTGTGCCTTCAGTGCCCTTCACTGCAAAGCAACGCTGAGGAAATGGAGCAGCTGTTAGAAGAGGCAAGTAAAGTATAAACCAAGTTGTGTTTCTGCATGGCACTAGAAATGCAGACCTGGAGCCTGCTTTTCCTTTGATTTTACACTAACACTTCATATTCCTTGCTAAAATATCTGATGCTGCAGCTGTCACACCTGAATCCATATTCCCACCTGACTTTCTCTTCCAGGTGACAGACATGCTGCGCATTTTATGTCTGACTGAAGACCCAGCCTATCTTACAAAGTTTCTAGAGGAAATATTAGAATTGTAAGTTCTTTAGCATGACTTATGTGTTGGTGGGGACTGTGCATTGGGTTGGATGTTGTCTGTGAGTAGACAGCAATCAATAGCTTTGATTACTGCATCTTTGTAATTCTCAGAAATTTAGATGTGTTCTGTTTGTTATATTTCAATTAAAGTAGCTGATAAGTAAGTAAACTAATTAAAAAACCCAGTTGTATTTAGTTTGTTGTTTGTTTTTAAACTAACATGTGAGAACAAGGATTTAGTTCAAACCTTGGGATTGAAACACCAACAGTTTTGAGGCGGGGTGTATTTGATGTGGGTTCTCTCTGATGCTCCAGGTATATGAATTCTATACCGAAGACCCTTGGAGATATTTATTATGGTCTTGGTACACAAATACCTCCGAAGCTGGCATCTGTCCTGCCTTCAGACTTCTTCAGTGATGACTCCATGACTCTGGATAGCAAATCTCCAGGCCTTCCACCCTCTCTATCATCTGTCTTAACTCCCAGCGCTGTTTGCACTGAGAGTGATCAGCTGGAGGAGCTGCGCACCAGATCTGCCAAAAAGAGAAGGTAATTCCAAACAGGAAGCAGCTTTTTGTTGACTATAAAAATATAATCTTGATTCTGTATTTTGTATCTTACGCAAAAGTAGAGTTCAGGAGCATCTTCCATGAGAGGAAAAGCATATTATGCTGTGCGGTAGCTGACCTATGTTGTTAAAGTTAAAAGTGATTTACTGGAGATCTCTGTGTTGGGGATTCTGTGTTCATATTAGCAAATTGTGAATGAGTTCTAATACCAACCTTAGTTAGGAATAGCTTTTTATATTGCAAATCATATCTCAGTGTGGTAAGTGAGGTATCAATGCAGTTTGCAATTTGAATTTAGGTAAACACTTCCTATCTTTGGAGTCAAACCTAAGTTTAATTGTCAGTAGGTTGATAACTGTGCTTCTGATCTTATTTTAACTTAATTTTTGTCTGTTTCTCTAAAGGAATAATGTGTTAGCCAGACACAGGAGCATGACAGAAGCACCACAGAACTTGCGTCAGATTGAGATTCCCAAGGTAGCCAAGAATCCCATCAGAAAGGTAAAACTCTACCAGAAGGATTGTGTGTGAGTTGCAATGCTTGACTGCAAGAACTCTTGTTCTGTATTCTCTTAGTAAGTGTGCCCTGTGTCAGCTGTACAGAGATCAAATTATTTCAAAGGAGAAATTGAAATGATGTGTGGTTCAGAGCTTACACTTAATATTCATACTTAAACATAACATTGCACTGCTGCTGAGACTGATTTCTTGTTTGTTTCAGGAGAACTTGGGTTCTTACCTTGCCACTGAGAAGTCCCAGCAGATGCCTTTGTTGCAGAAAGAGGCAGTGCAAGGTATATTGACTTCTGGCTTGCTCATGGAAAGGTGCATCTTCAGCACATGTTGTCCCTGTAAATTTTACTGAGCCATGATGAAATTATGCTGAGGCACGCTGGAAATCTGAAGGAAGTTTTGCTGAGTTGTGCAAAAACTTTGAGGGGAAAATAATACGTGGTATTCTGTGTACTCATACACAGAAAACTTAAATTCTGTGCCCTCAAAAGAAAACCTTGACTCTTGAAATTATTTCCATCTTCTCTGTCCTGAAAAGAAAATGGGGGCAAGAATGAACTAAATCTGAAAATAGGATATATCTCCACAAATACTTAATAAAAGTAAATCTCACGTGTGTTCTCTGAACCAAGATGTGCTTTGGTTGAGGTTTTGTAGCACGCCTAATGTTCCACACGGGACACTGACTGTCTGCTTTTTCTGCTGTGGCATCTGCTTGTAGCTTATTGCTGGAATAATGCAAGTAATACAAATTCAGGAGAGAAGACTGGAATGGATTTAGAGGAGGACATGTTCCAGTAGCAGAAAAAACTTTTCAAAGCTTTGTAGCCTTTAAAAAGTTGTGTTTCCATGCTGGTAAATTGTTCCTATCCCTAGTGGCCTGGCAAAATTACCATTGTATTTTTTTTTCTTTCTTTTTTTTTCTTCTGCTTTTCCTTGTAATCTGATCTTGCTTTTCTTGCCTCACAGAGGTTACAAAGGTAAGGAGGAATCTCTTCAATGAAGAGATACTTTCGCCATCAAAAAGGTCGCTGAAAAAGATGCTTAGAAGCCAGTCAGTATCTGCTGTGGAAGGCCTAAAATACAAATGCACCAGCGAGGGCAGCAAAGGTAGGACATGATTGTTGTGGGAGAGCTTTTGCTAAAATTCCAATTTTTACATTCTCAGTTCTATGAAACAATTATGATCTGTTTTTAATAGAGGAGAAAAGGAAGTCATTGCTGTGGTGTTTGGAGGGGGTGAATAATGATGGTATCGAAACTGAAACCTGTTTTTTACTGAACTCTTTACATCTCATAAAGAAAATTAAACTTAAAAATGCTTGATTGAAAAAGGATCTGTGCAATAAAGAATGAAAGTTATTTCAGTAGGTTTGCTATGTCTGACATGGTACTATTAATAATATTGAGGGAGTGGGAAGGAGGTGTAGACACTGGACTGAAATAATGATAGCTTGTGAGTGCTGTTGAGACAGCACAGTGGTTCTATGTTGACTGTCATTCTTAAGATGAAGCCTGTACGAAACTGTATTTATTTATTTGTTCCAAGTGCTTTATAACTGTGTGATGTTACAGCTCTTGCATGATTTTTAGATCATCGCAAGTTATTGACCAAGAGAGTTGCAGAAACACCACTACATAAGCAGGTGTCCAGGAGACTCCTACACAAGCAGATCAAAGGCCGGTGAGTGCTTTGTGGGTTTCTTCAGTAAATATTGGCTGTCTCATTAGTGGATGTCTAATTAATGGCTATGAGCAGAATTACCAGGTATCGTTGTGGTCAAAGATCATCTTCACTTGAGGCAATAAGAGAACCAGTGGAGGCTGAATGCCATTGCTTAAGTTGAGTGAAATACTGCTTTCTCCATCGTGTAAGTCAGGCTGCTTTAATTCCTGCAGGTAATGTCTGTTTAGGTTCAGTCGCTGATTCAAGGGCTTCTGAAGAAAAGGCTTTTTCTGTATTTGTGGACTCCAGGCTGAATTGTACAATTTTCTTTCATGTAGAACTGTTACCTGTGCAGCTGGGGAGCTACCCATACTTAATTATATGTTAATAGGAGGCAAAGTGCTCACTAATTGCTCACTTAGAGTAGCCCACAAAGCAGTATATTGATGTGGAATAGAGTACTGCTTTTCAGTCTCTGTGCAAGTTCTGTTCCTATAAATGTGCTCAGTATGCTAAGCCCAAAATGTCTGTTGTTTCTCAAGGTCTTCTGATCCAGGTTGTGACACTGGTGTTGTAGAAGAATCTCCAGAGAAGGCCATATATGGTAAGCACTGATTTTTCACTGAAGGTGGTCTGGCTGTGTCGTAGCTTGTAAGATGAGCATGCTTTGATTTAGCTAATTCATGAGAAGTCAGTCCAAAAGTGTTGTACTGTTCTGTTGGTGGACCACAGCTGCCTTTGATTGAACCTCTTGCTGCTCATTGCTTTAACAGCTCTGTACAGTAGAGGTTAAGAAAGAGAGGTAGATAGTAAGTCTTTTAAATGAAAAAACATGAAGGACTTGAAGGGTGAACAAGATTCTGAGCTGCTATAATTACTGTCAAACCAGCACATGCTTATTTTTAATGTAACTTCACCATGTTGTGCTGTGACCCTGCTCTGATTTCTGCTGTGACAGACAGCCACCTGGCTCTGGGGAGTGTCTCTTATGTTGGCTACTGCTGTTCCTTATCCCCAGAAGGGAAGGAAAAACCAGCATGTCTGGGCAAGCAGAAAAATGAAATTGCTGGTAAAAAGAGACAAGAACATGAACCCATCTTTTAACCTGGATGTAACTCGCACTGAACATGGCTTTTCAGCATTCCTTTCCATTTAATTGCTAAAGAGGAATGAGAGTAATCATGACTTAGAGGAGGGGGCATCATAATTTAGAAGGAGATTGGTATGCATAAATATTCCAAATCCTCAAGAAAGCTTAACCTTTTCTTCACCTGCTTGCCTTGCTGGGTGAGATAGGTATTTGTAGAGAAGTTTCTTCTTAGAGTATGTTCCTTGCAGTTGTGAACTGTTCCTGATGATGTGCCCATTGCTGAGGGGGAAAGAAGGCTCAATCTCCAATGTCCTTGCCTTTGCAGAAGCAGGTTTGAGAAGAAGCCCACGCATCAAACAGCTGTCTTTGAATAGGACCTGCTCTGGTGCTTTCTATTCCACTACACAGCCCAGCTCAAAAAATTCACAGGACCTCCACCAGGGACAAGAAAAGGAGAGCTGTAAACTGCAGGATGTAGAAGGTACTGAGTGGGATTTGAGCAGACTGATACTGCTGATCTGAAAAGCTGGCATGGATAGCTCTGAGTTTGATTTGATTTGGCTCTACAAGAGACTGTAAGAAGCTAAGAGCTGTCATGTAATATCTTCTGTAGACAGAAATTCATCCTCAGTAATTATTTTTTAATTGGTAATCTGAATTTTGAGGATGGCAAGGCAGCTATTTCTATGATGAATTCACTGCCAACTTAACAAACCAGTCAGGCCCATCTAACAGAATACCACTGATTGTCAGTCTGCATTCCTTAAATGCAGTGAAATCCTTGTAAAATATGGGACAGAAATCCTATAGCTTACTTTCAGTCTACTCTGTGGCAGCATAAAGCAATGACTGATGGGATCTTCTTTGTGGGCTTTCTCAGTAGGATTATCAGCTAAAAATGGTGACACTTAGTTCTTTATATTCTACTTATTAGAATCCTTAGTCATGAACCAGAACTATCTAAAGCTACAAGCTATAAATAGAATAAGAGGCCGAGGTATTTTGTACCTTTTTTTACCATTGGAACACTCTTTCTACAGATGGATATTAATTTCATAATGGGAAATAACAATAATTCTGATGAAGCTTTAACACTTGGCTAGAAAAGAACATGCCAGGGATACGAGCTTTTTACACTACTTTCCACACACCTGACGTGATTGAGACAATTGTGCCACGTTACTTTGTATTAGTTAAATTGTACTGTTCCATTTTATAGGCCTTAACCAGCATTCAGAGAGCCCCCCTGTCCAGACTCCCAAGAGGTTTTTCTTTGGTGCAGTCATTGACGTGTGTAGTCCTGCAGTGAAGCATTCACCTGGAAGGAGGAGAACGAGAAAAGATTGCTTACGCTTAGAGGAGCTCACCTCATGTCAGGTAGAAACAGTTACCTCTTTCTTCCCATCCTTGTTTTCTACTAATGTTCAGTCAGACCCATGCGTCTTAAATTTAGTGTTCTTTAAGTCTAATCCAATGGGTTTTTTATGTTTCAAATCTTGGGAAGTAAATATGAAGATGGGTAAATGATACTGCTGGAGTAGAACAAGCATGATTCTTTAATTTTTTTTTCCCCTGCAGACTCCTAGGAAAACACCTCATAAAGTTGCACAGAAGCCACTGAATTCTGCCAGTAAGCTCCCGAGGAGATCGCCTCGCATTGTCCACAGGATGCCACAGAAGCTGGAGAAGACGCCTGGCAAAAGTCCAGCAGCTAAGCAGACTGTAGCTAAATGTTTGGGAAAGTACTTTTCTCATCCTGCACAAAGGGTCAAGTCTCCATCTGCGCTAACTGACAGCAAGAGGGTTCACTTACTGCAAGAGGCTGCTGAGGACTGTTGTGCAGCACTAACACTTTCCCCTCCTTGCCAAGAGTCTGGCTTGCAAACACCAAAACGTGAAGGCTTCACAGTGCTTAAAGGCTCAATATTACCTCCAAGAGATTCAAATCCAACTGCTTCTTCTTCCCCCCCTGCCATCCAAGAAAGGTGTTTTACAGAACTTCAGACTCCAAGACGTTCCTTGAGATACCTCTCAAAATTAGCATCTCCAGTTAGTGCTCGAAGGCAAATCCTCACAAAGGAAATTCAGGTGCAGTCAGATCCCTTATCTCGAACACCTAAAAGGACTCCCAGGAAACTTGAAGATCCAGGTTCAAAGTTATGTACCAGCCCACTGAGTACAGAAATACCTCAGCTTTCTGTGAGGCCAGAGCCTTTCTGCAGTTCTCCACTCCGTGAAAGTTCCACGAACACTGAGACAATCTGCTCTCCTTCCCACACGCAGGCTGGGGAGTCTGACTGGGAACCTGGTGCATCTAAACCATTTTCTCAGAAGACTCCAGGTATTACTGGCACTTCACTGAGGTCCCTGCTTCACACATCCAAGCTGGCCAAACATGAACCAGGTTCTAGAGGAGAGAGCCTCACACTTAAATGTGCAACTCTTTCAGAAAATAAGGAAAGTCGTCATACTGGTGGTAACTGTTCTGTTGAAAGCCTTCAGCTGCATCAGTCCCAAGTTACTGAAAATACCCCTGTATTGGAGAAAAATAAACAGATGGATAGAGTGTCTCAAAAGTCTCCTTCAAGGGAGGACTTGGAAAACTTGGAAAACCATTTGTCTCCAAAGCCTTTTGCTGCAGGGCAGGAACAT
Organism: Rhagologus leucostigma; assembly: GCA_013397725.1. Classification (NCBI taxonomy): domain Eukaryota; kingdom Metazoa; phylum Chordata; class Aves; order Passeriformes; genus Rhagologus; species Rhagologus leucostigma. The sequence goes on along the minus strand of VZTD01005508.1, from coordinate 555,213 downwards.
GCACAGAATGCTGAGAGAGCTTGTGAGCCATCAGTTAAGGGGGAGAACTGCAGTGCAAACACCTGTGAGTCCTTCCTAAGTGATTTGCAAACAGTTAGTGATGACTTGGAAGCAAGAACTCTGCTGAAGGAAGAATATAGGGGGCTGAAGGCTCCAAGTCTCAAGAGACGCTCCAGATTTGCCCTGAATACCTCGCCTCCTGTGCAGAAGTCTGCTCCTGCCTATTCCTTACGCTGCACTGCAGACAGGAGGCAGCGGGAGGCTGCGGCACGGATGGGAGAGCCTCCGTTTGTAGCCAAGTTCTCGACTCCTGAAAGTCGTTGCAAGCTCCCTTCTGCCAGCCCACCGACGTACGAAGTGGAAATTGAAATGCAAGCTTCAGGCCTGCCCAAGCTTCGCATTAAGAAAATTGGCTCTTGCTCGTCGTTGGAAGTTCAGCCTGAAGCAAGTGCCAGCAAACTCAAGGGAGGAGAAAGCCCCTTCAGTGATCTTGCTATGACCTGGTGCAGCAAGCACCCAGGAAAATTAGCAGCTGCCTGTGTTTCTCCGTCCTGCTGTCGTTCTTTCCACAGTACACCTGGGAAAGGTGCAGGACAGACCTACATCTGCCAGTCATACACCCCAACAAGCTGTGCCTCTAATGTCACCTCCCCATTCCCGTTGGAAGCAGGAGTTCTCCAGACACCTTCTCCAAAGCAGAAGGGAAAGACTACTCCTGATGCCATCAATGACTGGCCTCGGAGGAAGAGAGCGGCAGGCAGCACTGCCAATGTGAGCTGTGGTCAGAGCGAGAGGAATGCTGATGAACGGACACGGGTGTCAGCAGGCAGAGAGAGAACGATGAGGACCTCAGAGCACTGCAGCAGCAAAGTACCAAATACTCTTGGGGAATTTGAACTGGAAGGGATTTGCAGGCTCCAGGATCAGGCATCTCCTAATGACTCTGAACCGAGGGCTGATGAGGACTGTGCCACAGGAACTTTTGGCTTGAAATCTCGGAAGCGGGTCTTTACTTACCTATCACCAGAAAAGGGGGAGAGTCATGGTGCCAAGAGATCACGTGCTGATAGGCGCAGCTTGGATCTCGCTGGCTTTTCCACAGATGAGGGCAACAGAAGCAAATCAAGGACAGACTCTGTACTTCCTGAGAAACCAGGAGTGTGTGCTCTAAAAACGCTGGAGCAGCACAGTTGTCTAGGGGATGATGATGTCTTCCTTTTGTCAGGTAATTAAATGGCATGAAAGACACTCCATTGAAATTCAGATGTGGTTAAAAATGGGGGTTAGACCAAAACAAGAACCCAATTGTTTTCTGTGTAATTATCTGAGGGAGAATGAGGTGAAAGGGGAGTGGCTTGTAGATGACATGGAAGATAATTATGTGGAGAGGTAGATTGGATAGGAGGAGTATTAATGATGGAAGAGAGATCAGTGAAATATGAACGAGCAGGAGGCTGGAGGAACTAAAAGGAAAGTTTGAGAACTTGAGAGAGGATCCGTGGCATCCAGCTGGTGATTTGTTCAGGTTTGTGTAGATGCCACTGGCTGTTCCTGCCCAGTATCCAGCTCTGAAGCCGACAGTCTTAAGTCTAAAGCTTGGCTGCTTTAGTGTAGACTGGAGCCTTGGTGGGGTTAATCCTCTGATGTTGGTGTTCATTGGTGCTCCAGTTGTCTCTGCCCGTGGTGGTGGGCCTGTTGAAAGTGGCTAGCGGAAATGATTCCCTTGCTAGCAGTAATGTTGTATCAGTAGGTGTATAGGTTTAAGCTGCCTCGTTGCTTTTGCTGTGGGTACAGACGATTCAGCTGACCTTGGTAGAACAGGCTGTTCAGCTCTGTAAACCAGGCCTTGTGAATTTCAAATACTTAATCCAGTATTGTTGTAGAAATTACAGGGGGCTGTGGCAGATGTTGTTCTGTAGTCATTGCACTAAGCTTTGGTGTCTTTCCTCTTGCAAGGAAGGATTTCTGTACAAAGACAGTGTCTTAGTCAACATTATCCCAGAGGAAAAAGGCCAAACCTTTAAGCAACATTAATCCATATTCAGGACTTCAAGTAATAGCAGTGCTTAGCCTTAAGATAGTCCTGTAAGAGATTTTCTGTACCTACAGACCTTGTGTTTGTATTTCTAGATCATTGTGGTTATAACAGTTTTCTTGCAGGACGTGTGAATTACCTGTGTTTAATACAAGTGAAGTGCTTTTCTGCTAAACCAGCTAAGAAAATTAAATGTGCTAAGAGCTGATTGCAGACTGCCATTTACCTTTCTTGAATGCCAAAACCTCACTGTGCCAGCCTAGACTTTGTTTCAGATAAACTCAAAATATCACTTGTATTGATGGCAGTTTTGAGGTAGCATAAAGGCTGTGTGTGAGACTTAACGCTCGAGTTGTTGAGTGGTGTTGCTGCAGCATCTCACTGTGCTTCTCCAGGCTCCACACCACCCCTGGAGAGAGGACTTTCTGCCAGCAGCCTTCTAGCCCTGACCCAGTCTCCACTGCTGTCCCCACCGCCGGCTCGGAGAAAGCGTGTCCAAGGTAAGCACGAGTGAGGAAAGGGCTCAAGCAGACTGGCCGTGCTCTCTGCTTGCCTCCAGCTAATAAGAACAAAATCATGCTGTGCTGAGGGTTGGGCTTCGGCCAGGCTGTGACTGTATCTTCCAGTAATGTATTCAGGTCTCAATCTCACACACTTAGAAGAAGCTTGGCATGAACTGGGAAGTTTGGAAGGAGAGGTAGCAATGAAGATTGAGTAGCTAAGTGGGAATTGCAGCTTCCAGTTTTTGTTGTCTCCCCTTGGTATTTAGCTTCTTGGAACCACCGGTGAACTCTGGTAAACTGTGGCTCTCATGTATTCTTTCTGTTTTTGTAGAAGAGGAGTCTGATGCTGTCCAAAATACTGCCAACCAGGAGCTGTCTCCATTCCACATCATGGTTTCCAGGAGGCATCCCCTTAGCAGGACTTACTCACGGAAAAAGCTGCTCAGCTGAAGTTTGGAGCCAGGATAGCATGGGAAACTTTGTATTATCCCAGCTGTACAACACACCTTTTGACAAAGGCCTGTATTTGGTGCTGGACTTGAGCTGCCTTGTGCTGGTAGGAGACTGGATGCAAGCACATGGCAGTAGAAATAAGGACCACTCTAAAAATTTATGGTTTCTTAAACATCACTTGCAGCATCTCTTCATCCATTCAAAGCCCGGCGCGGTCTTCCTGCTTGTGGAAGTTTAGAGTGAGTTCTGCAGTGAAGGTTCGATTCTCCCAGGTCAAGAGGGAGAATTGTCACCTTCCTACAGCTTTCTTGTAAAATAAACTGATAGGAGTCTTTATTGTGTCCCTTAATCCAAAATCTGTCTTTGGCTTGAGGGATGGGGGCTGCAGGAAGGAGGATGCTGGAGGCGAATGGGTACAGAACAAGCTGCGTGCTCCTGCTGTGTCTTGTCCTGATACTAAATGGATCTCTCTGTTAATTGCATCCAGTTTTGCCACAGTGTAGTGGGAAAATAACAAGCAGATTAATTACTTAGCCAAGTGCCAAGAGTACAGAAAAGGGGAAAGATAATTTAACTGGGAACATCTTTGTAGATCATGAATGGTTTGGTGTATCCGCTCCTGGCTACTGCTGGATAAGCAGATGCTGATGGAATGACTTCATTGTCCTTTTCTGCAAACTTGCAGTAAGCCAGAGAGAATTGGCTGGGGAAGTGTCCTTGAGAAGTAAAACTTGGATGGAATAACTGGAGATGTCAGTTTCAAGACTACTCTTTACCAGACTGAGTCATGGATTAAATAGCGATTTAGTTGCTTGTGACACATTTGTGTTCTAACCCCATGAAGAGAGCAGGAGCTGTGGTTTGGTGCCTGAGATGTAGCCTACAGGGGGCTAAAATTTGTGCATAGTATTGGAAGGGCTGAATTTTTTCCTTTGGGATAGTGGTCTGTTTGTGCATAGCAGGATCTCAGCGAAGTTACCCCCGTCTACTGTGACTGCACAGGAAGTGGAGAGCTATGAAGTTGGTGTGAGGTCATCCTAAAACAAGGCATGGGAAACTAGAGGTTTGTTAGGTGGCTTTAAGGCTTTGAGGGGCTGGAGGGGGTTGAGAGGAGCTTGTTTCCTGGACACACTATTTGTTGCAGGAAAGCTGTTAGTTTTCCGCTGGGAAGAGGGGTAGAATCCTGTGCTTAATAGGGATTGTTTTGCTTCTGAGAGAGCTGCACCTGCTTTGAGGATGTGGGGTGAGAAGCATGGAGCTCCAAATCTACTACTTCCAAGTAGGATGGATTGTTATTTTCCCTATGGAAGACGTTTGTTTTCAACAGCAGGAAATAAAGTCTCTGAACTTAATCTTGTGCAGCTCAGCCACACCCAGAGCCCTCAATAATATCCCCCCCTCACTGTGACACCACTACAGGCAAGGTGAGGGATGTAGGAGATCAGAAGGTGGTTCTTAGATCAGATGCTGGCTTTTAACTTGGTGTGTTACTCCTTAAGTAGTGGTTGTGGTAGCTGTTCTCATGATTTCAGGCCGAAGCAGTGGCTTGTTTTTTAGGGTCAGGTAGTCAAGCAGCCCTTTGCCCCTGCCCCTTGCTCTTCTTAAAGCAGGTATCTGGGCTTTCATTTCTTGCTCTGCCAGAGTTAAAACTTATGTCCCCCTTCCTGAGCTGTCAGTGTTAAACTGCAGGATTGTATTTAGTCTCCCTTAAATCCAGACTGGAACTTCTTTCCAGAATATTAAAACCCTGCTTAAAGCAGCTTATAGGCTGCAACAGAAAAACAGAACCACTGAGTTACTTTCATCATGGATGTTTCAGACAATTCTGCTGGCTGGAGATGCTCTTCCTGTGGCAATTTAATGTAGGAGGCCTACTAGATCTGGCTGGGACTACTTAATCAAAGCAGATATTTAAACATTAGGGCAACACTGTGACAGCAGCTGACTTCCAATGCAGTGAGATTTAAATACAACTCCTTTCCTACGTACCTGGAATAAGTGGCCCCTCTGACAAGTGACCATTTCATAAAACTCACTCTGCTTTATTAGAAAAGTTACAGTAGAAATGTAAAAAACCTAAAGTTACTACAAAAATCTATGTACAAATTCTGCAGGACTGCAGAGCATCTCCCTCTGAGGCTGCCAGGGCTGAGCAAGCCCTTCAGCTGAGGATTCCAAATTGTAAACAAGTTTTTAGTGTTAAAAGGCCTGGAAGGAAGGTGTCTCCTGCTTCACAGTGTTTAAGCTGCTGAAGGAAAAGAGTCCTGTCAGTGCTGCCTGGACTGGCAGCAACATGGAGAACGTAGGCTGGTGCTCCCACACCTTACAAACTCAACTCCCTTAGGGTGACAAGTCACATCTTTCTCTTCCTCAGGCCTCTGAAATGTAACAGGGTTGTAGCCAGGCTGGCCTGCAGAGGCAGGAGGGCTCTCAAGCTCAGGTCAGCAATACCCGCTGCCTCCTGCCCTGCGCCAGGCGAGTGTTAAGCCTGGGTCTAGAGTGGGTTTTTCCTCACGTCTATCATGGCTGGGTGATAAGGCACTGGGCTCAGGTTCAGGCTGGCTCTGCGCAGCTCCCGGCGGGGCTTGGGAGCAGGAGCCAGGCTCCGTGGTGGGTGCAGCTCGTGGGGCTGCCCCGCTCTCAGTGAGTGCTCTGCGTCCCTCTGCCGAAGGTCGCCGGGGCTGTCGTTGGGCAGCGAGGAACGTCTCCATGTCGAGGGCAAAGGGGCGTGCACCAGGTCCCTGCTCTCATCCCTGGCCCGAGGGCTCTCTTCAGCCACAGCCGGAGGCACAGGCTGTTCCCTGAGGCTGGATTCCTCACAGGTGCCAAGCTCAGGGGCAGCTCTGTCCCCAGCCCCATGAATGCTTCTCTCCATCCCTGCTGGGAAAAATTGAGGGTACAGTGAGGTGAGTATCAGGATCTCTGCTTTCCTCATCAAAACTGGTGCCTGTATAGCAGTTGCTGAAGGACCTATACATGCAGTGCTCTGGACTGCTCCGAGCTCTCACTGCCAGGCATGGAAACTGAACCTCCCTTTTAACTTGGCAGGAACAGCAAAGCCCTAGCCTGTGTTTCCTCTCACCTTTGGTCTGTCCAGGATGGAGGTTCATGTTACTCAGTCTCTGGTTCAGCTCCTGGTTTGCCCACATGTAACGGCTCAGCTCCTTTTCCAGCACCTGAATCCTCGCCTCGTACTGCAGCTTGCTGCTGGCCAGCCCCTCGTCCATGTGCTCTACAAGAAGAAACAAGGCCATTTCATCCTGGGCGTCCTGTAAAAGACCAAAGCAGTGGCACTGCTGCCCGTTTGGGGAGCTTGGGGTGTTACCACGGCTCTGCTGCAGCAGTAACTGCATGTTCTGCTCGTGCTCCTTCTGCTGCAGGGTGAGCTGGCGGTCCATCTCCAGGCGCTGGCGCTCCACGGCCGCCTCCAGCCAGTACACCAGCTGCTGCTGCTCCTCCAGCTGCATCTCCAGCTCTGAGAAGGCAATGTGCTGCCTGTGCTGGTCCTCTCGCAGTGTCACCACCTGGCCAGGGCCCAAGAGCAAGGAACACTTCAGCTCCTTCATGCCTCCGAAGATTTCCTGCCCCACTGAGCCGCAGTCAAGTTAGTTTTTTGGTACAGCTTACAAAGGTTAGTAGTGCTGGGATGTCAGAGCTGCCTCGTGGAGGGAAGAGCAAGGTGTGGCTGCACTGATGTGGCAGAGCCACTGCAGGGATCCATGCATCCTATGACTAGTTAAGCCCCTCTCCCAGCTCGGGGTCATGGTGCTGTGGCTTTGTGGCCTGAGTTTACAGCGCAAAACTACAGTATGGTGCAAGGAGAGAGCTTGAAACTGAGGAAAACAAGAGTTTGGTCAGATCATCGTTTCTGTTAACAAGTGCTTTCAAGCTGTGTTAATTTCATTATGTGTTCTGGCTGGCTAATAATGTAATCACTAATAGCCAGCAAGTGAAATACAACTCTCACCAGCATGGAGGGCAGTTGTCTCCCACCTTGTCAAAGTACTTGCAGAGCAGAGCTCGTGTCTCGGAGGAGGAGAGGTAGCTGAGCTTGGCCATGAGGTTCATCTCACACTGGGACAGCAGGCTGGCCGAGGCCCGCAGCACTCGCTGCCTGCACGTGATGGACTCATTCTTGTACTCAATGGCTGCATCCAGAGCCTCGATTGCCTCATCCAGCTGGAACAAGATCCGTTCTTCCTGCCAGGGCAGAGCTGCAATTACTAGGGAGCAGAGGGTTTGCTCTGTCTCACCCTCCCCTAACCTTGTCATCTCAGTAGTGCTGGTGAGAAGCTGGGATATGCACAGTTTGGGATGTGGGGGAGCATCTGCTAATGCCCTTGTGCTCAGGTTTTTACTTCTCTCCTACAACCTCCTGCTCCCCTAGCCCCAGCAGAAGTACCTCTGGGGACAGCAGGGTGCCCTGACGCAGCTTGTTGTCGAGCTCCAGCCTCTGTTTGAGCAGCTGGTCCTTCTCCTGGCGCAGGCTGTTGATCTCCTGGCGGATCTGCTGCTGGTCGTGGGCACTGCCGTGACGCAGCTGCCCGTTCTTCTCACTCAGCTCCTTTTCCAGGTGCTCCAGGCGGCTGGACACGCGCACAATGTCATCTGTCAGGGCCTGCAGCAGAGGATGCTCAAGGGGAGCTGCTCTGAAGGCAAGTCAGGCCCTCAGCCCCATTCTGCTCCCTCTGTAGGTCAAGTGACCCCCCCAGGCAGACATAAGCCAAGGGCTACCAAACCAACGAGCTCAGAGGCACAGCACAACCAGAGTCTTCCATAGAGACAGATTTCCCAACACCACCTAATCCTGGCCTGCAGCCCTCTGCCAGACCCAGGATGGCACCTACGTCTTCCAGCCTCCACCTCTGCTGGAAATGAAGCAAGGGGTTGAGGTGTCACACTCCTGTCCTACCTGGCTGGAGCGCAGCCGTTTGCTCTCCAGGCCATTCTTCTCCTGCAGCAGGGCTTCCTTTTTGGCCACAATAGCTTCCCGCTTCCTCAGCTCATCTTCCAGCTCATCCAGGGCCCGGCGCTGCTCGAGAACTTTATCCATCTCCATGTCCAGCCACTTCTTCTGCTCCTCAATTTTCTGATGGAGGGAGAGGAAAAAGGGGTGTGTGTGTGTGTGCATACAACAGCAGCAATGCCCAGGACTGCTGGACTTAAGAGCAGTAGGGTTGAGATCAGAACAAGAGTCTCAATTCCATCTCTGCTAATCCCCACAGCTGGACTCTGCTGGTTTTATCCTTCCAGCTCCTCTAAGAGGCAGAGCTAAACTAAATTCCCAGCTGTCAAGGAGTTCTTGGAGGGCACATCTCCCACCACCCTTCTGCTAACAGACAAAATTTCAAAGCTTCTTTACCAATGCTAGGATTTAGAAGAGATCCTGCTTCTGGGGGTAAGACAAGATCTTAAGTCCTCTGCTACTAGATGCAAATGACATTATGGACTGTCCTTCTCAAGGGCAGGATGGGCTCAGGTCCCTGTTTTCAGATCTCCCCCATCAGCCTGCAGTCTGCCAAGCATCCCCTCTGAGCAGGACTGCGGAGGCAGGCTTGCTGTCTGTACCTGCTGCTGCTCCAGGCTGATCACAGAACCGTTGCTGCCACTCCGCCGCTTCCTCTGGAAAGCCGCAATTTCCTCTGTTTTGATGCGCAGGATTTTCTGGTGCTGCTCGTGCTTCAGCTCCAGTTCCTGCGCGTGTGAAAGAGCAGCCGTGAGCATGGAGGGAGTGGGAAGTGTTTGCCCTCTGGCCAGGGGCTGAGGGACAGGTTATGTTCTCCTCCATCTCTTTGGATACTCTCGGTCTTCATGCTCTCCAAGACAATCACAGACCACATCAGAGCCCAGCCACCATCATCCTCACACACACCACAGAAGCACAGCCGCTCCTGCCCTCTCCTACCTTGACTCGGTGCTGTCCCTTGTTCACCTCAGTCTCCAGCCGCCGTTTCTGCTCGCTCTCCTCGCGCAGCCGCCGCTGCAGCTGCCCCTGCTGCCGCCGCATCAGCTGAATGTTCCTCTCCAGCTCCTGCACGCGCTTCTCGCTCTGTGCCGACAGTGACACCAGCCTCTCCGTCGCCTGCTTCTTCCTGCACAGAACCTGCCCGAGGGTGAAAACCACCCTTGGCCTCGGCATCTCCCCGCTGCCCTTTGCAGAGACGCCCCCAACTCTGCCCCTGCTCAGCGCCAGGGTGGGCAGAGCCCTTCCTCCTCACCTGTGCCTTGCTCTGCGCGGCCGCCACGCGTGTGCGGTACTCCTGCAGCTTGCGCTTCTCCCCGGGGTCCCACGGCTCTTTGCCCTCCAGCTCCTGGAGCTGCTTCTGGCTGTCGCTCAGCTCTGCCCGCACCTGCTCTGCTTCCTGCTCCAGCTCACTGATCTTCTGGCTGTACTGCCTGTTCAGAGCCTGGGCGTCCTTGCCTGCAACACAGCCCCCTCTCTCACAGCCAGGATCCTGACCCTTCCTCCCGCTCCCCAAGTATTTCTGGCTACAGACACTGAATGTTCCCTTTCCCTCAGCCACTCCAGAGAAGGGAGAAACCAGAGGGAAGGGTTTCTGTCAGCTGGAGGGATGGACAGACAAGGCCCTGCTGCTTGTAGGGGAAGAGACTGAGCACAAGCAACACAGGGAGAGAAGATGAGGATGGAAGCAGAGACCAAGCACCACGACTAGGAGCAGGTTTCATGGGAAATGGGTGCATATTCCTGCTAGTAGCTCTGCACCTGTCTTAATGAGCTCCGTGATCAGCTCCTCCTTCATGCGGATGTTGATTGCCAGCTCTCGGATCTTCTGCTGTGCTTGCACCAGCCTCCACTCAGAGTCCTTCCCTGGCAGGCGCTCCCAGGAACGAAGCAGTGGCTCCCGCTTCCCACAGACCTCTGGAACAGATTCCCGGGTAAGGGAAGTTCTATCTCAGCAGCTGGGTCACAAGAAGGATGATCTGATCTTGGATCTGTAGCCAGAGTCTGGCACAGCATTGCCCAGAGTCACCTGAAGCTTCCACCAAAACATACACCATTGCCAGACTCCAGGAGTTCAAGTTTCTCCCTAACAAAAGCAGCTGGACTGTCAACTGCTCCATTTTTGTCCTCTGGGCTCAGGTGGGACATCAACATCACCCAGTGAAGCACCACCAGCCCATGGAAGATTGTCCAACAACCTGTGGTTGCTACTTGCCTTTTGACAGCTCCAGCTGCTCCTCCTGAATTGAGTGGGCATTGCCTCCACTCGGCTCCTCACTCAACTTGAAAATCTCTTTCTTGCTCAAATTTTGGATCCCATTTCTAGAAGGAGAAGCAAATTCATCAGTTTGGTCTGGGCACAGCTAAAGCTATTCCCAGTAAGGACCCTTACGATCCACAGGCTTCAGAAGGAGGTGGAAACAATAGCTGTGGTCAGGAAGGACAGTAATTAGCTCCCCAGGGAGCAGTAAGGTGTCTGGGCAGCATCACTGACCCCACAGGCAGCATTTGCCCCTACATCAGACATGAGGGCAGAGCTGCAGTGGTGGGACAGCCAGGTCACTGCCAGGGCACCGCACAGGGCTGGGACAGCCCCAACTCACCGGCGCTGGGACAGGGCCCGTTTCCGTTCCCATTCCTCCAGCTCCTCTCCCGAGGACACTTCTGATGGCTTCTCTGAGTCCCGGCTGAGCTCCCTCCGCAGCACCACATCTCTGACCTCAGGATCGCCCGTCGGGTGCCAGCCTGCTGGCTCCTCCTTCTGCCAGGAGGAGTTGCTGCTGAGCTTCTGGGGCACAGAATTGGAAAGACAGGAAACAAGCTGTGTGAAAACCAGTGTTAGAAAAAGCGGCTCCCAGCTGAGCATCACTGCTAGATGTAAAGAAAAGCAACAAGATGGAGTTGAATGTATTTTCAGGAGAACTGGTGTGTTGCCAGACCCAGCTGCCTGCGCTTCTGCTGCTCAGACACTGAACAGATCTGGGACTCACCCACAACATCAAAGTAAAAGCCTCAGTTTTGAAGCTGGGCTGTTTTTGCCAGAGTTGTGAAACACTGGATTCGAACACTGAGCACAGTCCTCTGCACAACGCTTCTCAAAGGGGTCACGCTCAACAGCAGGGAAAAAGCAATTCCTCCAGTGGAGAGCAGACGGGTGAAAAGGCAGCAGTTCTTTGATGGCACAGCCTCGTGCCCTCACCTTCTTGCAAAGAGCTCTTCCACTCTGCTCAGGAAGCAGCCCTGACGGAACCCCACCAAGGCCATGGGACGGGGCAGCATCCAGTGGGGCCGTGTGAGGTCTCTGGCTTGCAGCCACCAGGTGAAGATTTTCCAGCAGTCCTGGCACACACAGGTTTGGCATTGCCATCTCCAAGCGCACGTGCAGCTCTGAGATCTTATCCTGCTGCTCCTGCAGTTTGTCACTCTAGGAAACAATCGGAAAAATGTGGTTACATACACACTGATTCGAGACCTGCTGCAGAGGAACCTGAAAGCTGGGCTGAGCACCCCTGGGCAGGAAGGAGAGGAGTGGGACAGGTCCCTACAAAGAGAGCAGAGCCCAGAAATACCTGCAGCTTGTACTGTTCCATGGCATCCTCCAGGGCAGCCAGGAAATCACGGTTCTCCTCCTCCAGGCGTTCCACTTGCCTCTGCAGCTTGGCCACTTGCTCATCTTTGATGGACTCACACTTCTTCTCGGTGTTCACCTGCTCCCCAAAATAAAAGAGAGGCAGCATCAGCATCCACCTCCATCCTTCCCTTTCCATGCTGGACTCTGAAAGGACACAACGGTTCTGCAGACCCAGATTTTTTCCTGTGAAATACATCTCAGCTGCAGCTGAATCCAATTTCTCCCTGCCTGCTGGGAGGACCGTGTCTTTCTGCCTCCCTAGGGCCTCCTGGACAGGTTGCTTCTCCTCCCCTCCCTCTCCTGACCCTTCCATCATGTCATGCTGGGGCTGCTGTGGCCATGAGATAAACCCAACCTCGGAACTGTAACGCCCCACTGTCACCTGGGCTTTTGCCAGCTTGGAGCCTTGTGCCTCGGGGCCCTGCTCATCCATGGAGGTGCTCTCAATGCCGCTATCCAGCCCGGCTGAGGTCAGCTCGCTCCTCTCGCTCTCCACGGCGCACAGCCACTCCTTGACGCGCAGGACCTGCTCCACGGTCAGGTTGCTGTCCTCCTGGAGCTCCATGAGCAGCCGGTACGCGGCGTCGGTGCAGGTGCGGTAATGGGCGCACTCGGCCAGCAGCCGGGCCGTGGCGTCCGGCGCGCAGCGCTTGGCGCTGGCTGAGCGGTGGATGATGCGGGTCTCGGAGCGCTGCCGCTGCTCCAGCGCCTTCTGCAGGTTCTTTATCTGCAGGTGGAGCTCCTCGATGTGCTCCGTCTCCTTGCGGCAGTTCACCACCGCCTTGTTCTGGATGTTCTGAGCCCGGTTGGCGTAATTCAGAGTGTTGAGGCTCTCGTCGAAGTCAGAGGATGATGGGCTGACGCAGGCTATCATCACGGTCTGGGCATTCCCCCCCAGAGAGTCTTTCAGGATCCTAAGGAAGAGCACAAGGACCGAAATAGCGGAAATACAAAATAACACAGGAAACAGAACATTTTCAACCCTTTTCAGAGGTTGAAAAGCCGAAGGAAAATTATGTCCTTGCTCTGTAGTTGGTTTGGCACTAGTGAGGTGAGTGGAATCATTAAGCAGAGGATTAACAGTTTGCACCACGGCAAATTTCCATCCAAGTAACTCCTGAGGCTGGGAGCTCCCTGACTCTGTGATCACTGCTAGGCTCCTGGAGACTGCAAAGGCCACCTGCTCGAGCAAAGAACTAACTGTGGACCATGAAACAAGCCTACTCTAAGTATTTTTTATTCCCTGCCAGGCAGGAAGGGCAGGATAACCCACAGCAACACCTCATCTCAGCTTCAGCAGCAAGACTCACGCAAGCCTCATCTTCTCCAGCACTGCAATGAGCTAGGCCTGCCATTTCTATCCCGGCCTCATTGCTCCTCGAGAGTCCCTACATGAAAACCTGCAGAGAGGGCAGACCTGTAAACTGAGCCTGGGAGACGTGGGAGGTCCTGGTCCCAGTGGTACCTGGTGATTTTGGAGTCCCTGTACGGGATGTGGGTGGTCTTTCTCCGAGGATCTCCCAAGGCACTGATGACGTTGCCCAAGGCCAGGAGGCCGCAGTTGATCTGGATACTCTCCTTCAGCCTCTCCCCTGTGTTTCCCGTCTTCACAATTCGCTCTGAGCCCGCCAGGTCCACAAAATGAAACTTGGACACCAGGACCTGTCCAGCGGCGGGGACAGCGGGGGGGCAGTGGTGCAGGGGCAGCCGGCCAGCCCCACGCCGCTGCTCCATGGTCACTGTGAAGATGGTGTGCGAGCGGCTCGACTGCCTGTTGATGTGGGTGGCTCCCGTGTGCTTGGCTGTGTTCCCCATCTCCAGCAGGCTCAGCACCTCGTCCAGCCCTTCCACTTCTGACTCCTTCACGCCGCAGAGCACTGCAAAGCAAAGGCAGCTGTGGCTGGGAGGGATGGGATGCCCGAGGATGCAGCTCCTCTGCACAGCCTGCTGCTGTCACCCTGCCTGCCCTGGGCCTTGCCCAGACCAGCTTTCAGCACCAAGCACAGCAAACTGCTGCAGGAGACTAAGGGATGGAGGGAGAAGACCTGGCTCTACCTTCATGGATAGGTAACCTAACTTTGGCCTACAACACGGGGAGAAAAGGAGCCTGTGCACAGCCACACGTACCAATGTTCCCCTTGTCATCCTCCCGGATCTGGATGTCTTTGCTGGCTGTATCCACCTGCAGCAAGTCCCGAAACTCCTCCTTGTACACTTCCAGGTAGGACACTCGGACCGTGTAGTCGATCAGGTCGTTCTCATCGATGAGCCTGAAGGTCTCGGCCATGGCTCGCGGGATGATGCCCTGCTCATCTTCATTGATGGAAGCTGGTAAAGAGAGGCACACGCTCATGGAGAGAAGGGAATGTCCAGGGAGCCCATGCTGGCTGGGGACAGAGCTGTGGTCAGAAGCCTGCCTGCAGCACACGTCAGCTGGAAAGGAACAGCCTCACAACTCTCCCACAGCTCAGCCCTCGCAGCCTGGATTTAACATCCCACAAGACCTCTGGGCAAATCCTATCCCACTGCTGTGCTGGATTCCAGCAAAGGTGCTTGTTTCCAGTCCTTCCTCAGGAAGGAAAAAGGACTTCAGCATTTTAGTGAGTATCAAACACCATGCCTACAGCTACAGTGTGCTGTTCTTCGAAGTCAGCATGACTTCACAACTTTTCCCAGCTCTGAGAAGTTTTGTTTTTTGGTGCTTGCAGCTTGCTTGTTTCTGGCCACAGCACTCTGCTGTCTGAATTTTAAATGTTTTTTTCCTTTTGTCTCCAACAGCCATGTAAAATGGCAATTCCCAAATCTGGTGCAACAATAGCCTGAAATGGGAGACTGAAAACAGACGAAGATTAGAAGTATGAAACAATTTAGCATTTACAAACAATGCAATTAACTAAAGATGACTGAAATATTTACAGTACATCCTCTGTAAGAAATCACAATGCCATTAAATCAGAATGAAAAAGTTTTCTCTTTCCCCATTTCCTTCATAAAAAGAAACTAACAGGATTAACACTTGCAAATCTCCCTCTCCTTCAGATTTATTTCAGGACCTAGGACTACCACCACCACCTCCAGAGCTGGTGGAGGACCAGGTCCTATCACTTGTCCTGCAGTGAAAGAGAAGAAAACTACACACTGTGATCTCAAAGGTGTCCATGGGAGGTGGCTACAGCAACATAGGTAGGGGGGAAGGAAAAGCTGCTGAGGGGTACGATGTAGGGGGTAGGGATGGCTTGAGCTGGAGGGGCTGGCAGGGTGGAAGGGTTGTTTGGGAGTGATACTGGAAGTGGTGGAGATGATGATGCAGTTTGGCTTGGGTAGAGAGAGCAAAGGGGCTGAAATGGGTGTGGACAGCAGCACCGATGAGGCTGGTGGGTTGGGAGAGATGTCTGGGATAATGGCAGTGTTGGTGGCTTGGCTTGCGGATGGAAGGAGATGGCGATGTGGGGCTGGTGGGGATGCCGGCGGAGCGGGGATGCCGGCGGAGCGGGGATGCTGGCAGGACAGGGATGCTGGCAGGACAGGGATGCCGGCGGAGCGGGGATGCTGGCAGGACAGGGATGCTGGCGGAGCAGGGATGCTGGCAGGACAGGGATGCTGG
>VZTD01005508.1:521358-539663 GCA_013397725.1 Rhagologus leucostigma | reverse complement strand
ATGGGAGGGAGGATGCGGCCGGTCCTCGCTGCATCCCCGGGAGAGCGGCCGGGGGGAGCGGGGGACGCTCGTGGGCTGCGGGAGTTGCGCGGCGGCGGCTCCCCGGTGCTCCCGAGGAGCTCCGTCGCTCGGGAGGTGCTCCATCACTCTCAAGGGACTCCGTCCCTCGTGAGATGCTTCGTCACGTGCGAGGCTCCGTTAATCGTGAGGTGTTCCGTCTCTGGTGAAACAAAGTTCCGCCACCCGTGAGGTGCTCCGTCAGTCACAAGGGACTCGCATCTCTCATGAGCTGCTTCATCGCTGACGAGACGGCCCAGCACTCGTGACACTCCTCCACTCCTCGCAGACATTCCCACGATCACCGTGGGGAAGGGACGAGGGGCTCCGTGGCCCTGCCGAGGCACAAAGTGCTTGAGGTGGAGGCGTGGGCACCTCCTGGGATGCAGTTTTGCGGAGCAGCTGGTGCGGACAGCTGGTGCTTCCCGGCCGCCCGCCGTGCTGGGGGCTGGCAGGGCCGGCTCAGCCACTGACGTACGTTCAGGACAATCTGAGCGATGACAAAGTTTTTCATCCGGCTGCCTGCGGTTCCCTCTGCACCGCCCCTGCGGCTGCGGGGAGGGGTATGGGCCTCGTGGGTCCCCTGGGTGCCGTGGGAAGCGCTGGACCGTCGGCTGTGCCGAGCGGAGTCGTACGCACGGCTGGGACTGCCGGAGGGGCACGGCCGCGCTCGGCATGGGGCTCCGGCTCCCCCTGCGCCGGAGCACCAGCTTCACCCCCGACCACCCTGCCCTCATGGAGGTGCCGGGCCCCACTGCCCTGAAGATGGAAGCGAACGTCCTTGTCATGGGAGCGGACAACGTAGGGAAATCAGGTGAGAACTGACCGTGAAGTGGAACAGGGGGTTCCCAGGCTGCAAACTGCAGCAGTGTTTGGAGGACGAGTGGCAGGGAGTAGCCCATGGAGCAGATTGGTGAGCTGGGGCTGAGCCCTGGGGTGCTGCTGTGATTCAAGGTGGGGAAGCTGAGCACAACCTTGTAAGCAGCGGGTGAATGACAGGGGAAGGTATTTTGCACTGAGCTGCAGTTTGCTGATGCTCCGGGTCATGCTGATGCTTCGGTTCGTGCTGTGCCGCTGCTGCACTCACAGACCTGCTGGTGGCTGGGGGAAACTCAGAGGTCGTTCCTGCTTGTAGGAGTTTACAAAGGGATGGTGCCTGACTCTGCTCTGGATTTAGGAGGGAGAATCCTCCAGGTTTAGTGTTATTCTGATGATTCCTGTCCTTCCCTCTGCAGCTCTGACCGTGCGTTTCCTGACCCGACGCTTTATTGGAGAGTACGGAGACATGGGTGAGTGCCAGGCCAGGTCCAGGGACTGGGGTCGAGAGACAACCCTGCTTCTGCCTGCGGGATTTCATTGCAGCCCCTTCTCTCCTGTCTTTCTCCAGAGCCTTTGCCTGCTCCCTGGGGCTCAGTGTTGTATTTGTTCAGTGACGCATCTATTTGCTCCAGAACTGCTTCTCTGGGGTGCAGGGTGGCAGCTGGTGACACCATGAAGATGACTATTTTTTTTTTTTTCTTTTTGGGGGGGGGCAGAATTCATCTACAGCCACAACCTGACTGTGGATGGCCGAGAGATTCTCTTCCACATCTGGGACGTCCCCAGTTCCCAGGTGAGAGGGCTCCACTCCTATCACCCGTTTCTACCCCAGGGACAAAAAACCCCTTTACTGGACCTTACCTATGGGGAACTGCAGGCTGGGAGGTCCAGCTGAGCAAAGCTCTCAAATAAGAGGCGACTGAACCCTTCTCACCTGCCAAGCACAGGGCAGCAGTGTTGCTGACAGGGTAGCAATAGTTACCGTAGCCTATGGCCCTCTGGCTGAGAACACTGATGGAGCTGAAGCACTGATGCTCATACAGGACTAAAGAAGTGCAAGTGCTGCTCTGAGGTCCCCACACTGTTACCACCTACAGCCTGCAGTGCTCGGCAGCCGGGTGAGGGTTAGGGTTACGGTGTGATGCTGAAAGCTGAATTGTTCCCCCTTGGTGAGGTCTGCCAGGCCCTGCTCTGCCCTCCTCAGTACTCCTCTTTCTCTCTGCCCTTTTGCTGTTCTCTAGCCAACCTTGTCCCAATGGGCTCAGGATTGCCCTCTTCTAGCAGGCAGGTGTGGAGGGAGGGAGCCCAGTAAAAAACCCCTTCCTTTTCTCTTTCCCCAGGAGCAGGCAGAGGATGGCTCCTCAGAGGAGAAGCGAATCCAGTGGGCAGACAGCTTTGTCCTGGTCTACAGTATCTGTGACCGTGCCAGCTTCGACATCCTGCCCCTCAAAATCCAGTTCATCAAGGCAGCCAAGGAGGGGCAGAGCCAGGAGAAGGTGCCCATTGTCATTGTGGGCAACAAACGGGACCTGCACCACCAACGGGTGGTGTCCAGCGAGGAGGGGCGGCTCCTGGCCCTCTCTTTAGACTGCGGTTTCTATGAGGTCTCTGCAGCTGAGGCTTATCACGGGGCCCTCATGGTCTTCCATGGACTGGCCAAGCGCATCCCGGACACCAAGCTGGCCCTGAAGAAGGGTACAGGGATCCGCGGCATCGTCAAGACCGTGTCGGCTGTGTTTGCCCGTAAGCGAACGGACTCCCTCTGAGCTACTGCTCGGATGTTGCTGCTCTCTGTGCTGCCCAGCTGGGCCCAGCCTCCTCACTGGGTGTCCATGGAGATGGTGTGTGTCTTTCCATGAGTATGACGGGTTCCTTGCTGTCCTCCTAGTGTCAGGGTCTGGGTGTCCTGCCACGCACAGCCAGTGCAGCCGAGGACTGTAGTGTGTTACTCTTGGCTCTGCCACGGGACAGTCTCATCTCTTTGCTGTACCAGCTTTTTAGGTGCCTCCTGCTTTCTCCTTCTGTCCTTCAACACTGGAAACTGTGGGGTGATTTTGCCAAAGCTCCAGGCAGCAGCATCCCTAGCTCCTGCAGCAGGACTGCCCCGGCTGTCAGTGAGTAGGAAGGATATCTTGCTCTTATACAGCACACAACTCCCTGTGTCTCCACTCCTACCCTGGGATCCTTATTCCTGTTTAACACTCATCAGGATCCTCTTCAGTAACCCTGGAGCACCCATGAGCTGGAGAGGAGGTGGTTTCTCCACTGGGGAGGCACTGGTAGTTCCCACGTCTGTATCACCGTGTGAGAACGTCCCGGAGCCCACAGCACCAGCGATCCTGGAGGATTTTGGTGAGGGCTGGTGCCTCCCATCCCCCTGCCTTGCTTTTGAACAGTCCTGCTCATGGCCCTCTCCCCCACAGCCTTTCAGCGATCACAGCCGTTTCCCTTGTGCGGGCGAGTGCTGTACAGGCTGTGCCTGGGAAAAGCCAGGCGCGGGGCTCGTTCCCAGCATGGGGATCGCACCACGCGCCTCCCCGAGCTGCTCCTTCTGTAAGGCTGTCTGTCCCCGGGGAGGAAAGGAGGTGGGGAAAGGGGTCTCTGGGCTCCTCGCTGAACCCTTCTGCTGCTGGGAGGTTTTTCCCTGCCTCTCCCAAACCCTTCCCTCTGTGCCCTGGGAAACCAGTGTGTTGGAAGAGGGTTTGTGCGTGCTGTAGGGACACTGATTTCTCTGCTGTGTTCTTCTGGAAATGCAATAAATTGTCTTTGGCAGGAAGCCCCGGCTCCTTGGAGCTGTGAATTTGTGCTTGGGGCATGGGAAGAGGCACGTACCGTGCTGGGCATGAGCACCCACTATTCCTGTGGCAGCTCCCCACAGGGAATGTAACAGGATGTTTCCCGCACCCACTCCCTTGGCTCTGAGTTGGGGGTCTCACCCCGCTCTGTTCCCTTGGTTGGGTGTCTCGCTCCCATAAAGCAGCCAAGCAGATGGGGTGAGCGGCAGGTGGTTTATTATTGCAGGTGTATTATTGCAGCAGATAGGACAAGGTGTTGTGGGAAGCCAGGTGATCCTGCGGGAGAGGGGCTCCAGGAGCTCCACCTGTTCTCACCAGCCTTTTTCCTGACCCCACCGTCCATCCCACCACCAGCTGGGAGGGAGGTGCCCAGGGCTTTCCTGCTGGTTGGTGGGGATCTTCAGCCCCTCCATGGAGGAGCAATCTGTGGTCAGGGATGGGCCCTGCGAGGGGGGATGGAGGGAGGAAGGATGGGGAAACAGGCTTGCTGTGGTGATGCTTGACAGCTTTGCCATCCTCCCTGCTCTCTCTCAGTGCTGTTCTCAATGTGTAGCCCATCTAAGTTCACTCTGTCTGCTGAGCAGGCTCCAAGGTAGCCCAGTGCCAGCCCTGGCTGGTCCCTTTCTTCTGGTGTCACCGCTCTTTCCACATCTCCTTCACCTTTCTAGTCCCACCTTCCCCTGCCTTCTCCCTCCTGCAGCAGGGCTTTTGGTTGCCTTTATTCCCCCATCCTGGCCTTGATGCACTCCAGAATAAGCTATCCCATGGCCTGTCTACCACTTTAAGCTCCTGTCCTGGAACAGGGGTGTGCGTGGGCAGCTGGCAGGGGCCCAGGCAAAGCGTGCTGAGGGGATTTGAGAGGGGCTGGGATGTGCTTGTCCCCCCCAGCTGGCTCAGTCCTTCTTGAAGACAGGGCTGTAGAAGTTGCCGTAGTAGGCCCGGCTGTACATGGAGTCGGGGCTGAAGCGGTAGGAGCCCTCGCTCACCCGCCTGTTGTAGGGGGAGAAGGCGGATTTCCGCGGGAAGGGGTAGTCGGGGTCGAAGGCGGGGCTGCGGTAGTAGTTGTGCCGCAGGAAGAGGGGGTCCTCGAGCCCCAGGAAGGACAGGGGGTGATGGCCGCGGTACAGCCGCCAGTCACTCCTCAGCTGGGATTTCTCCTCAGTGGAGGGGGCAGCAGGCTTGGTCTCCTCCTCCTCCTCCTTCTTCTCTTTCTTCTCCGTGTCAGTCTTGCTGCCCCTGGATGCTTCTTCTTCCTTCACTGACTGTCTGCGGAGCTGAGAGATGGGGTGAGCACCCAGCCAGGCTGTAGCCACCTGCCAGCCCTGCTCCACCTGTGCCACACAGCCCCCCCCTTAAACTGGGAGAATCTCAGGATAAGCCAGTTTGCCCCCAGAGCGGAGGGGAGTGGGTGGCTTGCAGCCCTTGAGCAGCTGTAGTGGAGAAATGCTTCCAGGGGAGCAACAGGCTGAGGTAAAGGAGAGGGGACAGTCTCAGCCTGAACTTTGACCTTCCCAGGAGTGTGGTCACACCTTGGCTTGGGCATGAACTGTGTGAATGTGCCACCACTGTCTGACCTCTTTGTTCTATTGGGTACCTCGCTGTCGTGGCTTGGGGGATGCTCAGGAGGAGGGTGGGACTGAGGTATCTTCACGGCACCCCATCCCCCAGTCTGGTACCTCCTGACGTTGCCTGGAGCTATGGGGTGCCCGTGGGAGGAGATAAAGCAAAATGGGGTTTGCTGGAATGGACAGGGCCTGGCTGGGGACAAACTCACCGGCACGTAGCTGTACAGGGTGCCCAGCAGATGCTTCGGGGCACTGACAAGGGTCCCCCCGAGAGCATCCACTGTCTCCATGGCCCTGGACAGCCTGCGGGGGGTGAAGAGGATCAAGCCCTCTGCCGCATCCCAGGCCACGGCTGGGACCTTCTTCACGCTGGAGATGCCGGAGGCGCAGGCTGTTTGCAGGTTGTGAGCCACGCTGCCCACCAGCCCGGGGTCCTGTCCCGCCTGCCCAGAGAAACCAGCTCAGCTCCTGGCCGTGGCCTCTGCCCCACCGGCCCCTCCAGGCAGGACAGGGGTGGCCCTGGGTTGCCCATCCCCTTTGCAGCACTAAGCCTGAGCGATTTCAGCTTGCTGCTCTGCAAAAGCCACCACAGCTCTTTGCAGCAGGGTCTCTCCCTGTCCCCTCCAGCTCCCCCCACTCCAGGCCCCGGGGGACCCTCTGCTCCAGGCTGTGCTTCCGCTGCAGGCAGAGGCAAAGGGCACTGACCCCAACCTGCTGCTTCCCGTCCCCAGGTCCCAGCGGAGCCGAGGCTGGAGACTGTTCCCAGCCCCACCGGCTCACACCACCCCTCACTGCTGGGACCACGGCACGGGATTTTTCAGGGGTGTTCAGGGGCTCAGTAGGGAGTTTGGTGCTGACATCCCACAGCTCCAAAGGAGTTTTGAACACACAAGCCAAGGTGACTTTGCCTGGCGCAGAGGCTGCCCACAGCCCCCAGCTTTGGGGAATCAGGGAAGGGGACTGCTGGTGCTGCCCCACGGCCAACCCCCTCTTGCGTCCTCCAAGCTGCAGTTCAAGGTTGAGCAGGGATGGGGGCCTGTTCCCCAAAGGTATGGGGGAACAGCTTCCATGCTTGCTGGTCCATAGGTAGGAGGATGCTTTGGAGCATCCCCAGCTCACTGCTCTGCTTTTCTCCATACCTTGGTGTGGTTGGTGTCTTTCTTCCCTGCCTTCTCCTGCTTCTGCTCTGGTGCCTTGCTCTGGCGCCGGGTCGGCCAGCCCGTGCTGCCCTGCCCATCACTGCGGGTCTGGGGGGCCGCGGGGACGCTCGGCTTGGCCAGGCTCCCCTGCAAGGGGAGCAAAAAGCCACTGCTCAGATGGGCTGGTCCCATCCACTCCATCCTGCTCAGCCTGAGCATTTCACGGGGGTGCGCAGGGAGCAGGGAGTTCATTTGTGCTTCTAGGGAGAAACCCTGAGGGCAGATGGGAACTCTGGGATTTTGGCATGGGCCAGGGAAGATGTTCCCACTGCAGCACAGGGTAGGAGAGGCACCTCCTTCTCCCCATCCCCTCTGGGTCTCTGCAGGGGCTTTTTGCTTTAGGAAGGATGTTATGGCAAGGCCATAAATCAACAGTTACACACTGGGAGCCTGCTAAAAATAACTTGTCCCACTAATGTGGTACATGGTTATGTGTGAACATCACGCGGGAACCGCCAGCCCCAGCTTGTCCTGCTGAGCAGGGGAAACGTACCCTGCTCGGATTTGCTCCAAGGAGCCTGAAATGTCTCGTCTGAAAGCAGAACCTGCTCCAAAGAGGACAAGGGGGAGCAGGAACCCAGCAGGTGGGTTCTGGCACTCACCAGGATGGGGATCCAGGAGGCCAGCTCCTGCCCTTTGGTTTTGGCACGCTGGAGGCTTTGGGCAGTTTGC
Source organism: Rhagologus leucostigma (assembly GCA_013397725.1). Lineage (NCBI taxonomy): Eukaryota > Metazoa > Chordata > Aves > Passeriformes > Rhagologus > Rhagologus leucostigma. The sequence continues at coordinate 532,556 of VZTD01005508.1, read as the reverse complement.
TGGTAAGCGCGGTGAGACACGGTGCTGACCAAAGCGCCGATCCGGCCCAGGGTGCTGGGAGTGCTGGGAGCGCTCGGAGTGCTGGGAGTGCTGGGAGTGCTGGGTGCCCTAGGAGCACTGGGAGCGCTGGGAGTGCTGGGAGTGCTGGGCTGCCGCTGGGAGACCTTTGGTGTTGACAGATGTTTCTTTTTGGGCTTCTTATCTAAAGGCAGAAGAGCGCAGGCAGAAGAATGGTGGGAGGGTTACATCCTGGTGGGACAACCCTCCTAGGCAGCCTTATGCCAAAACCCAGGGGCTGCCTCCTGCCCCATGCACCCCACAACTGAGGAGCCACCCAGCCAGTTGTCACCAGACTCCCTCAGAGGGGATTTGGGCATCAGGACTACCTGCTTCTTCATCCTCCTCTGGCAGCAGGTATTCCATCAGCTTCTCCAGCCCTCCCAGGGCTGTGTCGACCCCTGCGGCTGCCATCTGGGTCACTGAGTTCTTCCTCGTGTACTTGGCTGTTGTTTCCACAGTGTTCTTGGTGGCCTCATAGCCCTCTGCAGCCAGCTCTATGATCTTATCCACGGAGCTGCCAATGGTGCTTTTGGCACTTTGGAGGGGGCAGGAGATGGTGTCCTTCAGTTCAGATGCGAGCTGTGGGCACAGAGATGGAGAACAGCCCCACTGGTGTGCTTGGGGTGGCATGGGACAGCCAGAGGGACCACAGCCATGTCCACGCCAGCAAACAGCTCCAGGAGGAGCATAACAGCTCTCTCCAACCTGGGCTGGGGGTAGCTGGCAGGGATGGGACACGAGACATTGTCGGCTCATATTTGGGAGCCCCAACCATCCTTTAGGCTGCAGAAGCCGTTGGAGGAGCCCTCACTTGGAGATGCTGCCTTGTTTCCCAGCCAGCAGCCCCTCACCATCCAGAAACAAGACAACAAGACTAGAGGAGACATGCTGTGTGCTCTTCAGAGCGGCTGGTGGCTCCCAGATTGTCCTGCCAGTGACTTACCTTGTCGACGGGGTACTGGAGGGCAGGGATCTTCTCCTCTAGGTGGTCCAAGCCCCGGCAAGCCAGGTTGTTGGCCACAGTGACTGCCTTGGGCAAAAGCATGGTAAGAAAAGCACCTGGGCCGTGCCAGGCACGTGCTTGTGCTGGCGCTGTCCCACCAGGGGAGGTTCTGGTGGGCCCCCCTGCCACGTCCCCCCCGGCACGTGGACTCACACTGCGGCTCCAGCCGGCGCACCACGGGCTCCATGCCCCACATGGCCAGGGCGCCGGCGCCCTGCACGCCGCGCTCGTACGCCTCGCACACCGAGGCCATCAGCGGGTGGGACTCCTTGGTGCTGCTGTACTTCCGCTGCAGGGTCTCGCAGGTCGAGCTCACCACGGGCAGCTGCAGGACCCTCTGCAGCACGTTCTCCTGCACAGGGCAGATGGATGTGGGTGAGCCTTCCCTGAGGAGTGCCCCACTGCCCACACACCGGTGGCTCTTGGTGAGTTGGAGTGACCAGAGGACCTTGGCTTGCACAGGAGGAGGAGGAGGCCGTTTCTCAAGCCCCACTGAGGGTCTCCCAGGTATGTTGTGTAAGGACAAGCAGGCTGGCTGCTGCCACTGAGGGAGCAGGGACACCACAGGCAGTGTCCCAAGGGAGACAATCCCCACTCCTCCAGTTGTCAGAGCACAACTACTTAGGTGCTCCCTCTGGCTTTCCACCCTGGTGGAAACCTCCATGACTGCTGGAGGTTTGGGGACTAAATGGAGCACAGATGAGGGACGGGCACAGTTGGCAGTTATCACTTAGTCCTTGCATCAGCTCGAGGTTAACTTTTTTGAATCTGAACTATTTAATTTCAAGCAAGCAAAAAGGTTTATCCTTTCCCTTTGATAATGCTCTATACTATTGCAGGTAAAGATCCATATAAGAATAACACAGGCACATGTGGGACAGCGTGAGATGTGGCTGGTATTCCTCTAGCAGTCAATACACACTACCTGGCCCCCTTGGCACATCTCTGTCCTCCTCTCTGTCCCTTTCCCTGCACCCACCTTGGCACTTCCATCCTGCAGAGCCTGAGTCTTCTTCACCGTCATCGTGGCGCATCCACCTGCAAAGCAAAGTTGGGAGCCGCAGACTCTGCCCGAAGGCAGGGCTGGGCTTGGGCTCCCCCCTCACTCCTGCACCCCCCAAGCACAGCAGCTGGGCTGACAGACACCTCCCGTGGGTGCAATGGACGGGGCATTGCCCAATGCTTGACTTTTTACCAGTTAAACTGTAAAACCAAAGCCTCCATGCAGCCCTGCCCTGCTCATGTGCCTTAACACCCAAAGATACAAAAAAATTAGTTGAGAGGCATCTAGTTTAGAGAAATTATGGTATGGGCAGGATAAAAGATGCTGGCAAGGCAAGCTCAGAGCAACCAGGATGCCAACAGATGTGCATGAGAATAGACTCTGGCTGAGAAGGGGTAAGAAGGCAGGAGAGGAGCAGATAGAAGAGCGGTGGGTAGGGATGTGGTGAGATGTCCAGCTGAGGTCAGCATCCTGCTCGCACACATCTGCTGCTCGTAATGCCAACATTCATCCCTGCGAAAACACAGCTCCAGCTCCCAGCCTCAGCACAGAATCCCTTTTCTTAGCAGCAGATGAAATTCTGAAAACCTAGAGAGAGCGGGTGATCCCTGCTCTCACTCCCTGGTCCCACGGAAGCTGTCCTGGAGCACCCAGTGGGCACAGGCTACTCACCAAGGGCCAGCCTGTCCCCAACAGAGCAGGAGCAGAGTGGTGTTCGCACCGTCCCTTCACCCGGGTCCAGTGAGGGTGATGCACCGTGCTCTGGCCACTACCACCACCACGAGGCTCCACCTCCCAGTTGCGTGGGCTCGGGAGCTGACGGAGTGCAGTGGAAACGGGCCAAGGAGCTCCCTGAAACCACCGTAATTGGGAACAGATGACGGCAGAAAAGCCCTTTTGTCGCCTTCCCTGCAGAGTCCAGAAGCCGCAGCACGGCTGAAATGCTCCAGGGTTTAACACCACTCCTTCCACAGTAGATGAGAAGAAGCTGCCCTTGGACCTCACCACCTCAAAAGCAACAGATCATGAGCAGACGGGGAGAAGAGGAAGAGTCAGGCAGGGTTTCCTAAGAGATGAAAACCTTCCTGTGTTTCTGGGAGCCCTGTTATGCCTCATGATGAACCAGGATACGATCCTGTTGGGAAACCTAACACAGACCAAGAACATGGTTTCTCCCTGGGAGAGTTTACTAAGCACAAGGATAAGAAGGCAGATGTGGGGGGACACATTCTGCTTGAAACAATCTGGTTTGGCCAGGTTTGCAATTTCTAAGGTGATTCATGAGGCTTTTGATGAAGAAGCTTTAGCTGAGGGTCAGGGCAGACACTGCATTAGGAAAGCTTTAGGCATTTGTGGTAGATGGAGAAAAAGATCAGTTTGGAAGTGACTTCTGGAGATCACCTCATTCAACTCTTGCTCAGAGCAGGGCTACTCTCAAAGCTGGATCAGGCTGCTCGAGGTCTTGTCCACTCTTAAAAACTTCCAGGGAGAAGATTCTCCTCTCTCTGGGGCCCAGTTCCTGTGCTAACAGCACTAAGGGTTAAACTATTTCTTCCTTATGTCCAGCTGGAATTTTCTTTGTTGCAATTTGTGCCTGGCATCTCCTATCCTTGCTCTGTGCGCCTCTGAGCAGAGTTTGTGCCCCAGCTGGTGTTGGTGCAGCATGTGTTCCATGCCCCTAGATGCCTCATCCTCTCAGTGAGCCTCTGCTGGACTCTAGTCAAGATCTCTCCTGTGATGGTGGGACCAAAACAGGACACGGTTCCCCAAATGTGGACTCACAAATGCTTTGTAGAGGAACAACTGCCCTCCTTGACCTGCCAGCAATGCTCTCGCTAAAATGCTGCTCTTCCATGGCCTTGATGCACAGGAGGCACACTGAGGACTCACACCGTCATTAACAAATTCATTTGTGGTACTGATTGAAAAGAAGACCACACCACCTGTAAGGGGCCATGCCAGGCCTTGGTTATTGACTACGGATGAGCCACACTGATGAGGACAATGTGGTGGAAAGAGGACAAATGCCAGAGGTCAAGGCAATAATCAGGGGGATCAGTGCAGATGAGTGGCCCAGGGCTGCTGTGTGTGCTGGGCCAGCTGGCACGAGGCAGGGAGACCCTTGGCATGTGGCTCACAATGCCCACAGCTGCCTCCAGGACATAGAGGTGAGCACCCTACACATCTCCATGGCTCCCTGCTTGTGGCTGCACTGCTTGTACTTGGGGTTGGGAGGCTTCCCTGGGGCATGGGAAAGCCACAGATGGCAGGAAAATACCCCCTTCCCTTCCCAAAGAGCCCAGAGTTCAGTCCCAGCCCAGGGCTGTGCCTGCCTTGCTGGCAGCGTACCGAGGCACATGAATGTGCTGGGCTGCCTCCAGCTGCGTGCTGGGGTCAGTCACTGCCCTTCAGACAGAGGGACAAAGGGCACCAGCATGCTTAAAAGTTTGCTCTCTTGGCACTGAGACTTTTTCCAGCCCTGCTGGCCTGGCTAAAAGCGCAGAGGGCACGGCAACCTCCTCTGCTTCGGCTGGAGTCAGGAGCCAACACAGCCTTTGCCCTACTAAGGCCTGTGCTCATCCCCTTCCCTTCCTCTGGGGCAAAGGCTGTGCCAGCCCCGGCTCTGCAGGGCAAAGGTACCACGGCCTCCCTGCCCCACCACTCCAGCTCACACCAGAAACACTTCCTGTGCTCCTGCAGGCAATGTTTAGAGCTCACAGGATCTGCAGGGAAGCAGTTTCACACACCTCTCTCTGCAGTCTGCTCTGTACTCATTCATATACCACGGCGAGGGGATGAGCCAGATCCCCAAAGCCCTGCAAGGCACCTTTTCACTTCAGTCTGGGAGAGGGCTGGAGAGGGATCTGATTAATTTCTGTGCAGGTTCAGCAACCCCATAACCACTGTTGACAGATATCTGCCCAGTTTCTTTTTAAGGACTGCACTCCTGGGCAATCTATTTAGATTTTTATTTTACTTGCAGTTCAAAAGAAGTGTGATTTAATTCTTTGCAGCAATATAAAAGTGTTACCTCCTGGATCTAGAGACCAATTTATTGCCTCGCTCTTGGCAGAAAAGCTTTCAGACACTTGAAGACTACTCCCACCCTCCCCCAGTCACACTTCCTCTACAGAACCGGTTCATTTGCTCTCTCCCTGGAGATGTTGGTTTTTAACCTTTGACTGCTCTTGACGCTCACCTGGGAATCCCCAATGGCTCACATATTCCTTGAAACGTCACGCCAAGCACAGTGTTAATGTTAGGAAGGCCTTGTCTGTAAGCAGAAGAGAAGCTGACCACTCTCCTACTGTTTCCATTACAAAATGTGTACGAGGCCACTGATCCAGAAGGAAACTCTTGCTGAAGCATTCCTGAATGCCATGCTTTATACTGTGTTCAGGAGCTGACATTTTGGAGCTTCCAAGTTTGCAAGACTCTCACTGCAGGGGGTAGGAGCTAACAGTGAGCTCAGTTTAATGGTTATCCTGGCTCCATCCCTTGCCACCTCTGCTGGAGATGTTACCCTTTGTTCCCTCCCTCAGCTGGCATTTGTCATTAAACCATGACCATCCAAATGAAAGGCTGTTGATAAGATGCAGTTTTACCTGATACTCATGTATTTCTTAATGTTTCTGCAGCTGAAATGGTGATTCTAAACTAGCTGGATGAACCTGGCTGCCAGTTGGCTACTGCAAAAGGAAAGCTCCAGAACCCGGCCACAGGCAATGCCTCTTTAACAGTGCCACCCTTCACAAAATGCAGAGATGGGAGGAATCCTCCCTCCTTCAGCATCTCTTTACACCTCCTTCTAAGTTATACACAGACACAGTGTCACACTCGTCACAGTTTATTGCTCATGTTCAAACATCTTGTTTTTACTCCAACTGCTCAATTAGAAACAGATACAAAAAAAGGCACTAAAAGGATTTTCTCCATGTGATCATGATCCTATGGCTTCAGTCGCATTACGTTAAGGTACCTTAAATCACCAGCCTCCAGCTGGGGAGCAGAAGGCAAATATTAGTGCTTAACATCCAGTAAACAGAGGTACTCCTGTGTGTTCCAGCCTGCATCATGGAGAATGGGGCAGGTGGGGCTGAGGCAGGCTGAAAACTCACCCCCGTCTCCCACACTAGTGCTGTTCATGCTAATCCACACCAGGCCCTATGGGAGAGACATCAAAGCCTGGCTCAGGGCTTTGCACAGTGTTTGCCTGCAGGGCACAGGGCGGTGGAGATCGGGATACATCCCTGTATCAATGGCTTTTCTTGCAAAGCGCAGCAGAGAAAGAGAAAGCAGTTTGCAAACCAGTGAAAGTATTTTGTGAAGTATTTTGCATCTGACAGCTCCCCTGAGTGGGACTGAAAACAAATTTTTTGCAATACGATGGAATTCTGTAGACAAAAGGTGGAGAAAACCTCCATGGTCAGATCATCAAGACTCCTTTTCCTTTCTTCCAGGGGTTGCTACACACTGGGATAATGATGAAATCTGACCAAGGGAGAGATGGGTTCCACATTTCCAGGAGATGAAAGACAAATGGAGAATGAAACAAAAAATTTCCATTGTTATAAAGGAGAGGAAGCCTAGAACATAACATATCCCACACATAATGCTGCATATTGGCCTGAACTGCCAGTATGGTCTACTTTTAATGCTACTCATTTCCATATTAAAAAGAAGAGCTGCTGAAGGCCACATCTGGTCTTCAAACACACTTAATTATCCTGCCCAGCAACCTCTTTTCTTTTCAAACACTTTGCTGGCAGGCTATCACTTCATATTCAAACTGGAAGTAATTCCAAGCCCAACCACAACAACTTCAGGTAAACTGGAGCACTGCCTCACCTGCCTACTTAATTCCATATCCTTTGCCTTTTAATAAAGGACACCCACACCTTTTAATTTTCTGTTCTTAGATAGCATCAGAAATAATGAGAGCACCTTGGTCCAGGTTAGAATAGTCTGTTCACATCTCCTTGACAGATTAAACAAGGAGTTCTTACACCAGGAAGCAGCAGAACACACAGGTCTAACTCCGATGAAGAAAAATGTTAAATTTATCTCCTATATAATGTGCAATTTTGTCTCAGATGGTGTCAAACTGGTACTCTGCAAAGTCAGGAGCAGCAAAAACTGCATGCCATGCTAGACAGCTGGACACAGCACTTCTCTTTTAACCCAGCTACGCTGCCAGCCATCACTTTCAGTGAGGTCAGTGATGAACAATAATGCAGTTGCAGGGCAAACATGAGGCGTTTTCAAATGGCTGAACCCATTCAGCCAGTGAGGGAACACACAAGCAATCCTGTGGTCATGAGCGGGGAGGATAGGGAGCACCAGATAGGAAAATCTAAACCATGAATGCCCAAATCCAGTAAAAAGCTTTTCTTCTCACAGGGGATTCTGATATTATCATGACCAACTCTATTCTCTTCCCTCCTGGAGCTTACACAACTAGAAACACGTCCTTGCGGTTCTTCTGACTCAGCGAGCTCTGAGCCAGGCTTCCCTCCTTAACTGCAGGTTCCAAGCTCCTTATTATACTGGAATTTTTCATGCAAAATTAAAAGAGAAAAACAAGGGCCTTATCACAATATGATTAATGGAAAATTGTTGTGCTTGCAATTACAGGGGTTTGGGAGTTAATGTGCTGTCCTGCACCAAAGCCCTCAGCTGTGGCTTGCTGGAGCAGAGTCACTGGCCAACAGTCCTTGGCTCACAGTATCAAAGGGAACGAAGAAAGTGCAGATTTCTTGGGACAGGAGTTGGCACTCACTAGACCACAGCTCCAGCACCACCAGCGCACACCACAGAGATCATCTCCAGGTGCACTCAGACAGTGCCTGCAGGACACAGGATCCACCAACCCAAACCCATCAGAACACTCATCCCTGACTTCAGGCCATTCTAACTGCAGCTCCTAACCTGCCTTAGCCCACTCTACATAATCTGACTGTAGGGACCTTGGGTTAGTGAATTGAAGCTTTCCAGTGTAAACATGATTAGTCATGAGTCATATACCTATTACAGTTGCCTATGCAGCTATTTCACAACCCTGTATTAAAATAAAGGAATATTTTCTTATCTAGCAGCCAAGTTCCAAGTCCTCTTCCTGTTTGTGAAATATTACTCGGCCTTTTCCTCTATCCACTCCATCAGGGAGTGTGTGATGGCACCAAACTCATCTGCAAAGGCACAAGGAAGGAAAAAGGGCAGAATTCACTTATTCAGAGGACAAAATTAATCTTGAGGTTATTGTAAGACATGTTCATTCAAAAGTGCCATACGAAGATAAAAATCTGTCAGAAGATCAAAGCTGCAGCCTCATACTGTGCAGCTCCTTTTATGTCACTGTTTCAGCTTCAGATTTGGGCTTGCTAATGTGAGGATCCCCACCAGGGAGGAGAGGAGGCCGCAGAAACCAATCACTCCTGGATTGGTTCTGTAGATTCCCAGCGTATCCAAAGGGCCTGAAAGATCACAGAGGTTCTTCACCAAGTCCAGCAGCAAAGGAGGATTCCTTTTCAGTATCTGGAAGAGCTGGCAGAGAAAACCTTGCAAACCATCACTTTTCACACCGTTTATTTCCTCGCTGTGTTTCTGCCAAAGGGAATTCTCCTTTGTCTTTTCTTCCAGTGCAGCTTGTTCCAGCCTCCAGGAGATCTCATACCAGTCCCTGGCCAGATTCATCAGGAGTGAGTAGTAGTAGCACTTGGTAGCCCAGTTCTGCCACTTGGGTTTGTCGACGTCCGGCTGGAGCCCGACGCTCCTGAGCCACAGCACGGCGTCGCACACGAAGTACAGGGCCCGGCTCAGGTGCGAGGCTGTGAGGCAGAAGCGAGGAACCACCTCTGGCAGCTCTGCAGCTCTCCTGGCTGCCACCAAGGCGTGCACCACGTTGCCCAGTCTGAACACTGCAAGAAACCCCACAAAGGTTAGCACGGCCTGGCCTCACGCAGAACTCGGCCTGCCACTGTCCGCACGTACTTTTACAAAACTTAGATGGCTTTGGGCATTTGTATGCTTAAGCATTTGCTAGAATTAGTGAGGAAAGAGGTGTAAACATCTCAGTTCTGCGTAAACATCACCAGCCCAGGACCTACACACGTTTTGTCAATAGCCAGGACTTGCAGCCCCTCCTGCCACTCTGTTTTTGCACCTGGGTGACCTCTGGACCGGTTTCACCCTCAGCTCTGCAGGAGTCAGTGCCAGCAAATAAAGAACACAAACAGAGCCTCTAATTTCAGCTGTACACCTCGCTGGATTTCACCTCACTCTGTGGACAGAAGATGTTACTGCATTAATCCTATTGCAACCACGAGCGACATCTTTCCTAAGCGTCTGTGAAAGCCGGTGAGTCACGTGCTGAGCACCAAAGTCCCTCCTCAACCATGAATCTGCCAGAGGGACACGTAGTTCCCCGCAAACTGTGTGGAACAGTGTATTCCATTTCACGCTACAACATACGGCAGACCTGATTTCACCCGCTGCACAGTTTGTGTTTTTGCCCCTCAATGTTAATACAATATTATTCAAAACACTTTTTACACCATGCTGCCCTGTCACAGTGGCAGATGTTGGCAGCACCCAAGCCTGGTGGAACTACAAGAGCCCTGAATTTAGGCCTGATGTCTGTGAGTGATTTGTTTAGCAGAAGCACGAGAATTATGGCTATGCTGACAAACCAACTGGCCTCCCCACTAGAAATTACCATACTCTGGAGCTAATGGAATAATAAACAAATCCATGGCAATACAACAGATTAGAATATTTGTCTCATATTGTTGCAGTTGTTCCAGGATTGAGCAATTGACAAGTGGGTGGAAGATCAAGCTGAAAACAAGCGATACAAACATAGTAACAGCGTAACCATCGTGGATGCAACCGTGACACAGAATGGAGTGATGCAAATGGTCAGGCTGTGCGAGAAGCATGGAAGGGTTTGTGAGTTAGTAGGGTATAAATGCTAAAGAAAATTAATATGTTAAGTAGGATATAAAAGCCATATTGAAGGATGGTCCTTCAAAAGTGAATTTTTTGGATGATGATCTTTTAACGCTGGGCTGTCTGAACCCATCAGCTGGAAGGACTAATGAGCACACTGTGAGCCAGCCTTGCCTCGTAACCCTGGTCTGTCCTTGAACAGAGATGACAGCTTGGCCTCTACAGCAACAGCTGACTGTTAACTTATTCCTCTCATCCTTCCAGCAGTAATTCCGACTGTCTAACTGGAGAGGAGGCTGAGGAAGTAAAAAAAGTCTATTCGGCCCTACCTAGCCTGGCAAGCCATGGCAGGGATAAGGTCTATTGACAATTTTGTAAATATACTAAAAGAGGTTTTGTGGCTTAAGGTAGGTTAACTACAGAAAACACAAGGCCAGGAGCTGTTTTACTGGAAGGAGCAAGTGAAGAAGGTCTTATCCCTCTAGACACCGGGTACTTACTTTTCCGGCCAGAGCTCATGCTAGATTCCAACTGCTTGAGTTTCATTACCAGCTTCTTTTTATCGGCTTTATTCTCTATTAAATAGCTAAGTAACATGCATGTGTGTTGAGTGGCTCTGGAAGGGAAAAAACGAGAGGGGGACACAGGTGAGACACAGACAATTACAGGATGGCAGCAGCAGGACAGGTTTATTTCACAGAATCACAGAATTGTCAGGGTTGGAAAGGACCTCTGGAGACCATCCAGTCCAACCCCACTGTCCAGGCACCTGGAGCGGGTGACACAGGAACGCGCCCAGTGGGGTTTGGAATGTCTCCAGAGAGGGAGACCGCAGCACCTCCCTGGGCAGCTGCTCCAGGGCTCTGCCACCCGCAATGTAAAGAAGCTCTTCCTCATGCTGAGGTGAAACTTCTTGTGTTTTACTTTACGGCCACTGCTCCTCGTCCTGTCGCTGGGCACCACGGAAAAGAGTCTCTGGCACCGTCCTCTGACAGCCGCCTTTGGAGCGGGAGGTGCCCCTGGCCCGCGCCGTGCCAGGGCCGGGCTGTGTGCGGGGCCGGGGCCGCGGCCCGGCGGGACGGGGATGGGCGCGGGGCCGCTGACGGGCCCTGGGTCGGTGCCGGGGGGGTCCCGGGGGGGACGCCTGCCCCCACACTCACCGGAAGAGCTGGTCGCGGCCCTGGT